>JAUZND010064361.1:0-17774 GCA_034780555.1 Coelogynopora nodosa | reverse complement strand
GCAATCCTGCACTTATTATACAAGTAGTAATAATACTCGTTGACTATATTAGGCTACTTTGTTATGCGCGTTATTGTACTTCATTTATTTTACACATTGTATAGCTTTTTAATATAGACTTTTATGTAAATATTTAAGTAGCTATAGTTCGTTAGTTAATCGTTAATGCATTAATTATGTTAGCCTGTGATAATAAATCGAAATGAGTAAAATAAAATATTGCTTTTTATAGTGTATGTTTTATACAATTAAACTAAACAAAATGTTGTCAATAAAAATATATTACTATTTGTTTTAAAAGCAGGATTATTAATTGACAAAGACACTTTGGAATTCTACATGTTACAAAATATCAGTAGGAATGTATACAAACAAAACATGTCAGTAATCATTGTAACTGTTAATTCCCATGGGACGTGATAACTGATTCTGCTCCAGCTTTGCTATTTTAAGCCGCAATTTCTTTTTGTATAATTTCAGATTTTCTATAATGAATTTTTATTTTTCATGGTTCAATGATTTTCGTTGCTCTGCAAAAAAATGTGACAGTCATTTTAATTCAATAAAAAAAGTATTACATTATCAACTGAAAAAATATGGATACAGTAAATGAAAAAGCAAGTTTATAAGAATATATAATAATGATTAAATCGCGTATTACATAACACGAAACAACATCACATTATATATAAAATGTAATTATTTACAGAAATGATAAGATATTTCCGGATTATATGATAGAAACAATAGTAAGGTCAGCTAAATTCAACCGGAGTATTACACAATATTGAAATGATGTAATGTAATTTATTATATATGAAAAAAATCGTGACCAATTTTTTTTCGAATATTTTCGAAATATGATTAGATGCATTTGACTGTATATATAATGTATATAATGTACCTACTTGATTTATTTATGGGTGTTGAGCTAGCACCCGGACGTTCGAGGAGTTGTACTATTGATTGAGGCTTATATTGCACCTCACGTTCGGATCCTAGTATTTCAAGAGTTCTGCCCTCCTCCGAATGATTTTGTTGGTATGGAATTATTGTTTCCTGGACTGTCAATCCCACCGTAACTAGGATAGATCTGCCCACGATTTCCATAATTAAATCATCCATCTCTGTAGGATATATTGCGCTCCTCCATCGGTTCCCGTTTTGTTTCTGTTGTCAATTTTTTTCTGTAAAATATAAGTTTTGAAAATTATTAGCAATGTTCTTATATCATCAAAATACATATTATAATTTACTTACCATTGCTGCTGCAAACATATTTTTCCACTCAGTGTCTCTCAGATCTTCGTACCCTTTCACGTAACCATTTGCTTTCATAATATCTAAAATTTCTAGCCATGCATTTTTCTTTCTACGTTTGCCATCAGCTACATTGCTAAATGAGCCAAAAATAATACTTTTTCGTTCTAATATTTCTTTAAAAGTAAAACTTTTTGATCTTTGGACAACATTTTTCAAATTAGATTTTGTGTAAAATTTACTGAACAATATTACAATATAAAAAACGAGTAGGTACAAGAGAGCCCAATCTTCGAAAAACAATGGCACATAAATGAATAATCTAGGCCATACCAAAAATTATGAGTTGCTATAAACAGAATAAATCAATATAAATTGAATGATAAAACTATAATACAAACTATAGTTAAAATAATTTTAGGTTGGGAGCCAATAAGAATCGCTTTGGCAAATATGCGTAGAAATCCAACTACTTCAAACTACATGCACTTTATCAGTTACCCGTCCGAATTTAGAAGTGTTTTATGCAATTGAATTTATCACTACTGCTAAATACCCGTGGTTTACAGGTAGCAGGTAGCGGGTAACTGATAAAAGTTTTGTGCAATTGGGCTGTTTGGCAATTTGCTAATAGAGTCAGTTCTATTAGCTTAATAGGATGTTATAACAGTTGCAATCTATTAGCGTAATAGCGGTATCACTAAGTAACAGCTTTTTCGTGAAGGTCAATTTCCTCACTAATAGCCTATTACCACTAACAGACTTTCGTGACGCAATGAAATATATTTGGAAACTATAAATAAATTGGAATTAAAAGGAAGGTAAAAAGAAGAATTGACGCCAAATGAGGAAAAATATATAGTTTCTACTGAAGCGATTTCAACACAGAGAAAATAAACTTGTTCAAAATGCCGACTGCAATCGCTTTGAACACGTCATCCAGAACTCCACCATATATGTTCTAAATATGGCCATTTAAAGTATATATTATACGGTCCCAACATTTTCCTGCAACAATGTGGTATAAAATCGGGCGCTATATTAAAAGATAGAGATAATTTTAATTTCAAATATGTATTGAAGCAGTAATCTGCATAATTTTGAATATTTATTAAAATTAGGCACTATAGCAATATTCAATATATTTTATCGTGATAATTTTGTCCCTCAACAAAGTTTAATTATATGTTAAAATGTGAAATCAGTATATTAACGCAAATACTAATTAATCATAATAAATCTGTGAACACTTGATTTTAACTCAAACCTTGGTTCCTTTTACAATTTCGCGAAAAATTAAAAAACCTTTTTTTTATTCGAAGCACTGTAATTAGTGCAACACTAACACTAATTTCAAACAAATATATTATACAATGTCTATTAGTTATAATCTAAATAGAAATTTTCGTCCTATTTAGAATTTTAATAATATTGTTCTATCTTCAATAAATAATAATTTCAGACAGTAATTTATATCATAGCCGTCGGTAAAAGGTTAATAGGTACACTAAACAGAGATTCATTTTATGTAATAATGTTCGTCAAAAAATATTGTTGCTGAATATTAATGTGTTAGAATAAATATGTATAATGTTATAAAAATATCTATGCTATAGTTATCAATACTTTATAGTATTTAATTTTATTTTATTTTATTTATCATATTAATTATAGGTGTATGCTATAAAAGTTAACATATACAGGATTCATTGATTTTATGAATAATTTAAAACAGAACTTAATGCGCTTCAAGACATTCAAGGCGGCCAAACAAATGAAACATAAAAGTAAACTGTACAATATAATACAATATGAATATCATAAGCTCACTGATTCCAACAACCGACATGATACAAACGACAACAACAAGGTTTGAGACGAACGACATTGTCAGTCTTGACTTATGAAGATAGCAGAGGAGAGATCTACCCAGTGACTAATTTGTTTGATAAATGTTGATAAATACTTGTATGTTGGCCCAAAGCAACTGTTTCGCATTCTAATTGGTAGCATTTGTTCACTTTGTGACATTTGATGGCCGTTTTCATTGATCATTCGTGCTATCTGACAGTGAGGTGAAATGTACTGTTACATCATGCGCTCTTCTCTATTTTTAGATTAACATTAATATGTGTGTGTTTTCGTCAGATGTAATGCAGGTGTAAATGCAGGTTAGCATTTAAATTGAAAAACACAACGAATGGTTGCTTAGAATGAATATTACAAAATCATATATTAATAATGTTTAAATACTTGAACATTGAATATAATTTGAATAAGGGGACAAATATGATAAATAATCCATATATTGTATTATACTACTAATCTTTAAAATTGCCAATTTAATTTTTGCATATTTTAATTGCATATAAGTTACATAATTTAACTAGTAATATAATATTTAATATAATCACTCTTCCTACTTCTCAATAGATACTGAAATATGCCATTTTTTAGTGAATTGATACCATCGGCATTGTTTCTATACTGCATCTAAATAATATTTGAAATATTTATCAATTAATTATTTAATTAATATCATTTTGGAAATATTTGTAAAAAAATACGAAAGAATTGTTTACCTTCAGGTGTTTTTCTTATCAATCTTAGAGCGATCCATAAAAATACGAATAATATATCATTATTAGTATGAAGACAATAACAACCAATAAAATTGTAATTTGTAAATTGAATATATATAAATAATATTATTTGACTAAAGAGATATATTATTTTTTTATAAAAATACATATTTTTTTTTATAAAAAGACATATTTTTTTTATAAAAAGACATTTTATTTTTATAAAAGATATTTTATTTTTCTCGAGAGACATTTTATTTTACTGGGGAGACATATTTTAAACTAGGAAATGAATCTATGGAATCAAAAAATGCTTCAATTAATAATAATTAAACTGCATTGGGTAATAAAAGTTTAAAAAAAATTTAAATAATGTTTGTATTGTAAAACGCGTTAAACAAATTACCTGCTTGTTATCGCTGATTATTATCAACAAATAGGCCTATATATATTTTTTTTAATTTTTTTTTTTAATTGCATAATACACTATAAAAGTAGTGTCTTCTGACTTTTCATGACGTCATTTTCGTGATGTCATTAATAATCCACGTAAGATAATAAAAATAATCAGTGGAATTATTTTTGAATCACAACCTATTAAATTGTGTGCATTTGTACATTTGTGCAATTGGCTATTCTACCGCTTATTTGACACGCTTGTTTTAGCTAAACTTGTTTATGATGATTACTTTTTCTAGTCATGACCAATTTGGTAAATTTATCAATTCTAAATATTACATTGTTTTATAATTATACTATTAAACACTGCTGAACGCCCTGCCGTATTAACTGAATATAGCTTAATAAAACATGGTACACCAACAATAACGTCTCACCTAAATATATTACATTATATTACCACATCTTATTATTTGTTCGGTCTTGAAATATATTAATGTAGTGTAACATTTAATCGGAAACAAATATTGATTTAGTTAACAGTATAATAGTGAACATGTACATATAGGCTACTCTCGGTGATATGAACATTATATATAATAACATTTTGTAATGTTTAAAATACAAACATTTACCAATGAGTGACTGTATTTAAATTGAAGTAGTTGCTTCTACTGAATGCACGAGAACATGAATACGTAGTGAGTTTTGCAAGTATTCCACCTTCGTAAATATAAACATTATTTATTCAATTTATACGTAGTGTTATTAGAGTTTTACTTTTTTTTTAATAAATTTGTTTAGTTAAAAAAACAAGTATTAAGCAGTGATTAAACAACATATAGTTGAATATATATGATTAATATTACTTCATCATTGTAATCACTAATGATATTTGATTCGTTATTGATAAGTTACATAATTAATTGTAGCTTGATTTATCCAACAATAATAGGCCGTCTTCCATTGTTTAGGAATATTGGTAATTTTCTCTGCAAGACGCATATTCTTTAATATTGCCCAGTAATCTTCCCTGTTACCGATCGTCAAATATATGTTCATGTACAGTTCGCTATCTTCCATATTCATTAGCATTGCATAGTACTTTTTTTGCTAATTATTGCTAGTTACCTTCAATATCATAACTTATTGTAAATAATAGCCCTCCCACACGCCAATCTTCAATATTTGTCGATCTAAATACTCTTTGATAACATCTGAAAATTAATTTATTACTCATATCCATATTGTAGAGCTCCATAAAATGACCGATAATTCTAAAATCGTAAAAATATTCTAAATTGTCACATGGTGGAAAACAATGGCTTAGATGTCATCAATTATTATTATTATTAGTGCAAAACATTACAGTGTACACCATAAAATTTTAAAATCAATAAAATTAATAAAAACATTTTCTGTACTTGACTTCAGTATCTATATAGTTTCCAATTACAACATTTGAAGTCCTTTTGGTGTTTGACAGGATTAAAGAAATCCAAGCAATTCCTTTATATTGATTAATCTTCCAAGACAGAGGATCATTTGATATATATTCATACTTTTTCGCGTTTTTTTGAAAATAATTTTATGTAAACATTATACTACCCATTGAACTAGTTAAAGTAGTTAAAGTTCAATGATACTACCATCAAGTTTGTGCTTGACAAATAATTTAGAATACAATGATAGTAGTATAGGAAGGGTGAATACTGGCACACCATTTAACCTTTGACTATGACCGTTGATCTTTGGACCCCCCTACCCCCAAAATAATTTTATTTATTATTTTTTTAATATATATATCTATCTTATCTAAAAAGTATAAATGGAACTAATTATTGTGCAACAGCTAACTTTTATGCTATGTTACACCCTTTCTCTCTTTATTATCTATTATTATTATCTATAATGTACCGATTCCCATTGTACATTTTTTAACTTTAATAAACATATTATTATTATTATTATTATTATTATTATTATAACTAAGCTTTCGCAGCTTAAATTCATTCCGATCCAACCTCTTGACGTGAACGGTCGTATTTGTGAGCAGTGCTCTATATTTGTAAATTTACTGCTACCTTACTAATACTTTATCTACTACTACTTTGCTGCGGCTACAACTACTACTATCACTACTACTACTTTATTTGGAATTATGTAATTCAATTCGTGACTAATTACAAATTTTATTTAATGATGAATTGTTTATTCGGAAATATTTCCGATATTTTAAGCGCGAGGAGGACAGTCAAAAGGAGGATGAAAATAATGATATGACAGAGGAAGAAGAAGAGGAGGAGATGAGAGAAGAAGAATTCATCAGGAGGATCAAATTCTCTCATAATACAGGCTGGCACAAAATACCAACGCTACCAACAACATCGTCAACAGTACCAACATCGCCGCCTATTCTATCCATACCGTCTCCACTTCATTATACGAATACTACTCTTATTCAGTTTGGGCGAAATCTGTTGAATTTAAACTCAACTCAGTCTGACCCCCTAGCACAAATTTTACACACTACACATACATTGCAGCATCAGAGCCAAAGGAGATTGCTCAATTGTGGGCTGATCAGATCGAATCTGAACAATTTAAAACAGTATTAAACAATGATGTTATTGATCCTTATCTCGACACAAGCAACGTGGAATCCGGAACAGATGTCATCGATCAACTATAAATGTAGGCCTCACTCTCATTTTCTAAAAAAATAATGTATAAAAACAGGCATGAAACACGTATACTTTGAGTACATGTACATTACATGATCAAATTTTTAAAATAATTTATAACATTTTTATTATTTTTATTCAAATTGAAAAACAGGGTAAATTCATGTTATATAGCATTGAGGCTATTTTAACAATATTTGGCCATAGATTGACCTACAATTGTCCTCAGTAACATTTTGAAAAATATTGATCTATATTTTTTCTCATTTATATGGACACTATGATATGAACCATGGTATCAAAATTCAATAATAATATGTTTCCTACAAAATTGGTTATTTTTTAATATGAAGTTTTTTTTTGTAGAAATGCTCAAGCTTATCTGTGCAAGATACAGCAATACGTTCAATTGTCTCATCAAGGAATGGACGGTTGGAAACTGGATGGTAATTATAAAGTGAGTTTTTTGCCGAGAGTTGTACAACTGCAGAAAATAAAAATAAAAGATTCACAAAATCGTTGTCAAATCATTGCCTTTAAAAAAAGGGAAACAAAAACAGATTCAGAGTTTTCACATTTTATGATCCTTTTTTGGAGATGTTTTCAAGAATTAATTATGTAAGTTCAAAGAAAATATAAAAGTCCATTTCGCAATAGTTTTAAAAAGCAATAACTTGTTTTCAACTTAGCTTTTTTTTAATGAAATAGCTGTTTTCCCCGCTTGTTAAAAGGATGTCACATTTAAATTCTAACCTCCAGGTATGATTATTTACAAACTACTAAAGTGTTCCTTAATGAAATGGTTAACCTTTATAAAATAAAATAATTTTTAAATGAGAATATATATGTATATATGTATAATATATAGATGTATATATGGCCAATGAAGTAGAAGTCAAAGTGCGGTGGATATAGCTATGTCAACAGATGCGTTTTAAATAGTATTTTCAAACGATGCATATTTATATATATCTTTAATAGTTTTATTAATAGAGTTAAAAAGAGCGTATAGTCAGTTTAGTCAGTTATATTAGATATTATATATTACTGTGTTGAAACTACTTTTTCAGTATTTTATTACATATTTTTCAATAGTTAAATAGCATACTACTATGTTAGTAGTATAGCACACATCTACAACACTTAATAATATTATTACTACTAACTGACGTAAATAAAATAGATACATTATTTTTTAAAGTGTCTGGTTTATATATTTTTTGTTATTGAACAATAAATTCAAGGACCAATTTAAGTAAACTCATAGTTGATATAAAATTAATAATAACTGTACTTATTTTGTTTATTTAAACACACACAATATTTTTAAGTCAATTAGTTATTGCCTGAAATAATTTAACATTCTGCAAAATTAAACACATTAAAAATTCTACAAAATACTAAAAATTGTAATTTACATATCTAATAATGTAATATAAATAGTGATAAGCTAATCCGTGTTATCCAGTTGGTTTATAGAACTCCGAGTTTGGACAACATTTTAGAAGATTATTCGAAATAAGCGATCAGTAGTTTCCACAATAATTGCATTCCTCGCTTTACGTCACAACACAAATAACACCGAATTAATTATCATTTTCCACGACTCTGTTTCCTACATTTGCAAAGGTACTATTAACTTATTTCAACTGTTACATTACAATATTCTAAGATAATAAATGTACGTTACTTAAATAAGTGAAAACATGCATGTTACTTTACAGGCGAATCGTCAACAATTGTTTTCTCGGTATATATTTATAATCATGAAAGAAGCAATGTCACATTTAAAGTATAAAAATGTCTAAATATATATTAATTATTATTTTCCTCTTAAA
Source organism: Coelogynopora nodosa (assembly GCA_034780555.1). NCBI lineage: Eukaryota > Metazoa > Platyhelminthes > Proseriata > Coelogynoporidae > Coelogynopora > Coelogynopora nodosa. Next base: position 9,011 of record JAUZND010064361.1, on the reverse strand, counting down.
GCTGTTATAGTTGGTATATTCAGATACCAATTATTTATATGCAAAATAATTAGTAATATAATAATTATACTATAAAAGATTTATTAAAAACATAGATATGTAAAAGCACTATAGTAAAAATATGATTATTGCTTCAATATTTTGATTCAACCTATTGCTTCAATAAATAATGTAAACTTTATTACAACACATTATCAGACATAAAAACGCTATTTCGAAATTTTATTTACGAAATTGCATTTTGAATAGTATTTATTTGTTGAAAATTTATTTACCGTCATTTAAAGCGGTAAATGACAATGATATTAAATTTAAATAAAATAATTAAAATATCCATATATCATATATAACTGTTGTGCATATTTTTTTAATTCAAAATTTTATAATATAGAAAGACTCCAGCCACACTCCTAAAACTTAAGGTTTATGAGTTTTTTTTATAAGAAGTTTCATTTTTATAGAAGTTTCATTTATAATGAGAATTGTAAATAGTAAACTCCAATTGTAAGAATCTGCCACATTTTCTCATACGTTGTGTTGTACCTTAGATTTTTTACTTTTAACAAAATAATAATAATTGTGAACTTTTTGTGAGTTTGTTTACTAACAAATTAAGGAAACTATTTCGGCATATTTGCGTGCGATCGCCAAACTAAATACGGAGTTGAAATTACATATGTGTATATAGTAACAAAAATCAAAAATGCAGATTATCAAGCCTGTCAACTGCAAAATGTTTTTTAAACTTCTTTAAAGGGTTAAACGTTTCACCAACAAGTCATCCGGAAACATGCACCTGTTCTGTAGAAAGTCTTCACTATCCATACACACTTTGGGCGCAACGACATCTGACAGGAGACTATCCAAGCGCTTTTATACCCACATATTATCATCACTTTGAAGAAAACGTGTCATGGAATTGGTATCGTAAAAACAATCCAAACAAACTATAGCCTATTCAACATTCTGTGTAGATTCCAATTATTTCTTGCAGCATTCATCATTGCCAAAAAGAACTACTTGACACGATTAACCCAGTGGTTTTTGCTCTTCAGAGAGAAATCATGGACATATATTTTGTGTTTCATATGGTTACATCATGGGCTTTATGGTATACATATCAAGAATATCGAGAAAAGTTAGTGATTCAGTGAGTACAATTAATTCAATTCGGTCATGTCTACAATCACTTACGTCAATATGATACCGAACACAAAAGATAGCCAGCTCACCCAAGGGGGCCCTGACGAATCGGTCACATATTGTTTGTAGAGTCAATTATATATATAATATATATATATATATGTATACATGTATACATGTATAATATCCTGCACAGTCTATTTTGGTGTAGATGTATTTATTAATTAATCTTATGTACATATGCACACTTATTGTTATTATCTAAATTAGTAGCTATCTGCAATAATACTATATTATGTACGTATTAATATTTATTTTATATATAATTATTATACCATGAAATATATTTACTAAATTTGATAGTTTATGGCAATCAAAAAACATAATATTATTATAATACCCTACACAATGTAATAACTGATAGACATACCTATATAGTCTGTAATATGGTCAACATAAGTAAAGAATGTATGTAATATTCAATTTTTTTTAAACAGCCCACAACTCATGATTTTTACATTCTAATTCGAAAGCGCAGTAATAAACAGCATACTCTATTGTCACTAGATGCAAAATATTTTTTTGCATATTTGTCAGTCCCAATATTTTTTTGTCAGTCCCATATTTGTCAGTCCCAAATGCCTTGAATATAAAAAAAATATTATCTTTAAAATTACTATATACTGAATTATCTACTTTTCAATATGAATTCGGCACCCATTCTGTTTTTACATTGTAATAATAATCTGGATTATATAATTACTTCACCATATCATTGTACACTTTATTATCTTCACACACCCAAAAATATACTGTTTTAAGGACAAGTCTGTGTATAGATTAATATTAATACAATAAATAAAGAATTTGTTTTTTATGACACCAACTCTCCACAGCTCAAAGTGTCTTTTTATTATACATTCTCTAAATTTCAGAAATAGTTAACTAGATGAGTAAATTATAAAGTCGTTCGGGAAATTGTAAAATAAAGTAAAACGGAAAAAAATCCGACACTCACGACACGTTACTTTGTAATTGCTGTTGGCACACGAAGGATTATTATTACTTTCAGCTTCCACACATAATATGTCCGGTTTTATACAGCCCACTATTTCAATGGCTAGTATGAAAACTTTTAAAACTAAGAAATTGTGTCTGGAAATTTGTACAATATAAGTATCAATTTACCATAGATAGATTCACAAAATATAATACATATTAATTATTAAATTAATAATAAGCATGCTAACGAAATTAAATAGTTAACATTAAATGATATAGTACAATGAAAAATTATTTTCTTCTCTATTTTTTTATTCATCTCTTCTTTTTTAAATATATTTTTCTCCGATGTTTGGTATCAACGTTTTTTTATAAAATTTAGTCTGCTCATGTCAAATAAAAATGTAATGACATCTTTTTAGCGCGCGTATTTTCCATTAATTTCTATGGTCCGCCATTTAGTTAATTTATAATATATGTTATATTTTCTTACATGTTATACAAATTTATCTTATTTTTGTATTCAGCATGTCCTTTTGTGAAACGATTTGGTTACATAAAATGTACAATTTGAATAAAATAAAATTATTTATATTTTTAAAATTCGTTTTTTGCAAAAAAATAATTATTAAACTTGTTTCTGATCAATAAAATTATTATTTTAAATTTTAGATGGTCTCTTACAGTTAGAGACAATTTTTATCTTATTTTTAGTGTTCAGAATGTCCTTTTTGTGATACTATTTGGTTATTGTCATTATGTAAAATCAAATAGAGTGAATTGGCAAGTTTAGTCAAGAATGTACATACATACAATATATACGACCGTTCGTGGTGAGAACTGGAAGCAGAATTAATTCTAGTAGCAACAGTGTCTCTAATTATGCTAAGTATCGGCAATTGACAAGTGCATTCCAATTAATAAATTTAAAAAATAAAAATATATTAGTGGGGGTTGCAATTATTTAAAATAATATAAAATTGTTAACTAGCAAGTTTAGGCGAGTACTACCGTTTGTGGTAAAAGCAAGAAGCAGAATAAATTCTAGTTGCAACAGTGTCTCTATTTATACTAAGCCAGGGTGCACTGAACTGTCGGGATTTGGGTCAGCATTCAAAGTGCATTCAAATTTAAAATATATACATTTGGTGGTGGTGGGGGGGGGGTGATCCAGATTCGACAGCCCTCCTACTCTAATATCCAATAATCTATTATTATTTGATTTATCGATTAATTTTATCCCGTTGATTAAAGCATTAACATCGAATATGGAAATTTAAAAAAAATAGTTTAAGGCTGTATATTCTACTTAGAAATATTCGAGCTCAAAGTAATATATTCATTTTGAATGGAATAAATAGTTCGAAAATTTTATGCAACACAAATTAAAGTGATTTATAAAAAAATTAATAATTATCCGTTCAATTAATCAATTTTGGTGAAATCGTTAAAATTAGAATTTGTTTTGTAATAGTATTGTTCCCTAAAAGATTTAATTAAAAAGTTGGATACTTACCGGCTAAGATAATTTACTGTCACTTTTACTATAAACTTAAACGAAGATGTAGGGTGATATTATTCAAATTTACATGGATAAATAAACAAAGATAATCAAATAAAATAGTTAATTGATGAGAATTAAACTAATAAATTCGATTTTTCAATAAATGTTCTGTAATGGTGCTCACGCTGCATATATATTAATATAGCGGTCCAAATAAATGGCGCGTGCCGTAGTTACAGGTTTAAAACAACAAATGGATTCATAAATGTCATTATTGCGTTAAGGCGAATGTTAATGAGAGTCGAAATGTATGTAAAAGTATTTCTGCCTTTTCAGAGAAAATTTTATCCTAACTGTCGGTTCTTACGTCCACTATACTAGGTTTTATATATATATATATTGATTGGATTACATTCTTTGTCAATTTATTTTAGATATAAAAAAAATCAACTTTTTAATATTGAGAACATAGGCCTATAGAATTTTTACAAATTAATTGATAATTGTAAATAACTTGAAATAAAAAATGTAAAACTACAAAAAATAAGTATTTTTTTTATAATATTAACATGCACTAAAAACTATATTTTAATTGTTTGTCTTAAAAACACAAAAATTCTGATCAATGTAATTAAGTTCTGCATTGATTAGGGAAACGTGAATATTTTCAATTTATTATATTCTCAGAAAAAGGACAAATAGGCTACTTTATAAACATTATAACATTTAATTAGACATAATTAAAATAGTATTTTAAAAATGTAATAAACCATCTTAAGGTTTGCTACACAACTCCAAAAAACATATTATGAATATAGTGACTCTTATAGAATGGAAGAACGAAGTGAACACAAAATTAATGATTACTTTTCTTCAACATATCTACACTGAATATATATTGGAAACAACCTGTCAACAAAGTTAAATTATATGTTAAAATATTTAATAATTATATTAATCGTAATAAGTTATCATATTAAATCTGTAAACACTGTATTATTAAGTCCGCATTTTGTTCCTTTCACGATTACGAAACAATATACGTGTAGGCCTAATTAACAAAATTAACTCTGACAAAAACATAAATTGATTTTACTAATTAAATCACAAAATGTCTATTGTACAATGTTAATGGGAATTTCCCTGATATTTAGAATTTGAATCTTATTGTACTATTTTCATGTAGTAATAATTTAAGAATGTAAATTACATTCGGATAAAATAAATAGAGATTCATGTCATCTTTTTTTCAGTTACATAATACCATCTATCAAGTCAACATTTTCTGGAATGTATAAATAATCCTTTGTCTGTAAATCTTGTCATCGTACTTACAACTGCTTTGAAACTTTTTATAATATTTCCATTAATTCTCTATCTATTGGCCATCAGATACTTCTTTAACTAAACTCTGTCCTTCCTGTAATATTATTACTTCTCCTTCCATCATGACAGTTATTCACCAGCATCCTAATATTCTAGCCATTCTTATTAACAGATATATATTAACAAATGTTTGTTGTTGTGTATTTGCCACAGTGATTCATCCATTTCAAGTGGTCATTATGTTTCATAGGCCCTATACCATAGGCCCTATACCATCCTGATCAGTAGTTATTGAAAAAGGGAAGTGTGACGGTAGAGCGCTATCAAACCGGTTAAACACACAGCTGAGGGTCCTAAGTCTCGCACCTTATTAATTTTCTACTGTATCGCTTTTAGTCATCTTCTACTTTCGGTCTGTATTGGTTTTGTGTCCTGGATAATGGCATTGGCTATAACAGGCATGACTTAACATCCTCTCATTTCCTAGACCTGTGTTATCAGTACAAGTATAACTTAGTGGAATTCCTTCATTATTATTTTACTTTTGGTATTGGTCTATTTTTTGGCCGGTTTGATTGAATTTTTTCTAGGAAGTTATACTCTTGTTTTTCAAGTTATAGATTTTCCTTTTATTTGGCTTTTGTATATCTTTTTTGTCGGTTTTCTTTGTTATATAGTTACCCCTTTATTTTGATTTATATTTTATTATTTCTGATTTATCACTTTTCTTTCTATCTGGTGAGCTGATTTTGCCTGATGGTTCCCATAAATTCTTTGTAACAGTGCCTGTCGAAAAATATTATTGATAAACATAAATTTATTAGAGTAATTATCGTGTAATGGTCAATGATATCTATTCTTTATTTATTAATACATTTATATTATATTATTTATCATATTCGTTATATTTGTATGCTATGTAGGTTAATACATAAAACATTCCATAACGTAAATTAATTCACTAGTTCGTTAAAAAATTACTCATAATCATTAATTTTATTAATATTTTTAAACAGAACACATTTTATAAATGTGTTTCAAGACATTTCAAGACGGCCAAACAAATGAAACATACTCGTAAAGGTAAACTGCTGCGAAGTGTAAAATATAATTATAATATTAATTCATAATCACTCATTATTCCGACAAAAGCCATGATACAAACAACAACAGCAAGATTTAAGACGAACGACATTGTCAGTCTTGACATACATGAAGTTAGCGCAGGAGAGATAATTTGAGTTTTCCACTGTTTATATTGTATTTATATCTTTTGTTAATGTTTGATAAATATTTGTATGTTGGCTCAAAGCAACTGTTTCTTATTCTAATTGGTAGCATTTATTCACTTCGTGGTATAATTGATAGCATCCTGCATTGAGCATTCCTGCTTCAGTGTGGTGAAATGTATTGCTACATTATAAATGATATTATGTTCCTTATAAATGTACAAGTCAGCATGTTTAGTCAGCATGTTCATGCTTGTTATTCTCATCACGAATTATGTATATTATTATTGGCTCATTGAATGGTTGCTTATAATAAATATTACTCATTTTTCTATGAATTACGTTTAAATACTTGAACTCTGATAATGCAATTTTAACAGAAATGTTTATTTAATGATAACATTATAATATAATTGAAATGAGGGAAAACATAATTAATTTGTATAACTTTAAATTAACTTTATAACTTTTATTAACTTTTAATTTTTAATAACTTTAAATTAAAAATTAACTTACATAACTTATACCAATAATCTTTGCAGATTATCCTTTATTGTTCTTGTTTATGTTTATATTAATTGAATATAAGATATAATTGAACGTGTAGTATAATCTTTAATATAAGCACGCTTCCTACTTTCCAATTAATACTGAAATATGCCTTTTTTAAGATAATTGATGCAAAAGTAATGTTTTTATATAATGAATCTAAATTATTATTCAAAATATTATTAAATTTAATATTTAATTAATATTATTTTAGAAATATTTGTAAAAAAATCGATCCAAAGAATTGTATACCTTCTGGTGCTTTTGATAGCAATCTTAGAATGATCCATAAAAATACGAAAAATAAATCAATATTTGTCAGGGGATAATTTAAAAAAACGTAGATATATATAATTGAGAATCGATGTAATTTATGCATATTATATTTATACAATATGAAATACAATTAAGATACGACAATCCCTAAATTGTTAAATACATACTTGTCATTGTCAATTGAGCCTATTTAAGTGCGACGAAATAAAACGGAAAATAAAATTATTCAACTTTTCCTGCGATGCCGCGTAATGAAATGCATATTATATTTCGATGCAAATATTCCATAAATTATGTAGAAACATTTAAAAAAAATTATATATCACGACATGCTTGACTCTCTCGCGTCGCGTCGCTCATGGTTGGAATAGAGGCCTTAACACGTGTTTGTCTCAGACATTGTCGGTCTTGTACACAGATAAGGATAGTTGATAGTTGGAAAATGACCTTTACAGATTTTGTTTAAAATATTATGTTTAGTCCACTATTTAAAGCACCCTTCAATGGGAATGCATTTTCATTAACTGAACCTGTTAACTGACGAAAATATATATTATTAATTGTTTTCTAGAATTGCCTAAGACAGAGTATAAATAAATAAATATAAATAAACTAAAATAAATATTAACTAATAATGTAACTAAATAAATAAATTATTAAATTTAAATTTGTTGTATAATATTTAATTATGCAAAAAATAATACATTTAAAAATTGTTATGTGTTGACGTGTATTTTATTATTTTACCCAAGAGACGTATCTAATTTCTTCATTTCACTATGGAAATTTATATTCAATTTATAAAAGGGATTAAACACATTTTTGTAAGGAAATTTAACACAACCTAATAAAATGTGTGAAATTTTCATCTTATATGCCATTCTACCGTTTATTGGACTCATTCATTTTAGCTTTACATTATTATTGAGATTACTTTTTTTAGTCGTAACCAATTTAGCTAATTAATCAATTCTAAACTATTTATTAAACACCGCTGAATTCATTGCTGTATTAACTGAATATAGCTTAATAAAGAAATGGTACATCAACAATAAAGTTTCATCAAAATATATTAAATTACAACGTCTTATTATTTGTTCTGCCTTGAACGTGAAAAGATTATGAGTTTTGTAAGTATTCCCACTTCGTTAATATAAGAGGAGAAGAAAAAGAAAAGCTTTATTTTAGTGAGAAAAAAAGTCACAATTAGTTATTAAACAAGATATAGTTAAATATATTTATAATTCATATTGCTTCATCATTATAATCACTTTTAGTAACTGATTCGTTATTGCTATATTACATAATTAATTGGGAGCTTGATTTATCCAACAACTATATAGGCAGTCTCCCGTTGTTCAGGAGTATTGTTAATTTTCTCTGCAAGCCGCATAGTTGTAGTTCATAATTAATTTAGCTTCCTGTAGAAAATAAGAATTGTCTATAACTCATCCAGATACACAAGAAAATAAAATAACTGTATAAGCAAAGTAGTTGACTTCTATTTTACTTTTGAGAAGGTGCACAGTCTATGCTATTGATTGTAATTGATCATTTATGTACTTTTACGACTTCTCCTAATTCATCAAATATTGATAATATTTGGATAGACAATTAATTGTCCATTTTCTAGAATTTTTTAAGTGACTTATTTTGACAGTTTATTTTATTTTCTGATAAATAGATACAGATATGTTATATACATATATAATAATGTATATACTGGCATACAATCTTTAAATTAACTTCATGAGATCCTTGAACTTGAAATGTAAAACATTTTAATATCATAACTTAAAACCTTTTAAAATAAAATAAATGTATAGTTAAGCTCCGGAAAACGGCCGATAATTCTAAAAGAGTAAATAAATATCTTAATATGTCGCTTGGTGGAAAACAATGGCGTAGATGTCATTAATTATTTCTTATTAGTGCAAAACATTACGTACACCATAAAATAAGAAAACAAGTCAGAAGGTGTC
>JAUZND010064350.1:0-17777 GCA_034780555.1 Coelogynopora nodosa | reverse complement strand
AGCGTTTTCAAAAAGTAGAATCGGTTCCGATTCCAGACTCGCTTTTAAAGAATTAGTCGTTCGAAAAGTCGGAACCTGTAAGGGAACTCATCTGTATATGTAAAAGAAAAGTACTTAAAGTATTAATATTTTAAGGATATAATTAGATAATTATTATAAATATAATTATATATAGAAATATATTTTTAATATTATTTTTTATATTATTAACCCCCCTATAGATACCTTTAATATGGTTCCAGTGGTATAAATATATTAATACATATGCAGGCCATATTAAACATTATATCTATATATTATTAAATTTTATGTAAATTGAGCAATATTGTACTATATATATAAATATATATAGTTAATTGTTTATTTAATATAAATGTACAAAAATATTAATATTTTGAGAAATTATATAAAAAAATAATTAAATATTAGTATTATGTTTCAATATTTTCATAAATGGTATATTAAAAGATCAAATGAATATTCCAGTATAGCTAATCAATAGAGAATTTTATTCTGATAGTAATAAAAAATGAATGGAATCAATCAGAAGAACAGAAAAGGAATTATTTAAAAAAAATGAATTATGAATATGATTTTAGGCATACACTTTTTTTAACTGTTTTTTATTTACCTTTTGTTAGATAATTTATTTAAAAAAAGGAATTTTGATTCAGAATAAAATTTTAATATATGTATTAAAAAGTTTAGAATCTTTTAGCACTTTATGTTTTTCAAATTAATTTTGTTAATATACACTACTTACAAATATTTTTTTAAAGAAGTATTGAAAAAGTCCAATTTAATATTCCAGTATAGCTAATCAATAGAGAATTTTATTCTGATACTAATAAAAAATAATGGAATCAATCAGAAGAACAGAAAATGAACTATTTAAAAAATTGGAATTATAAATATGATTTTAGGCATGCATTTTTCAAAGTGTTTTTTATTTACCTTAATTGTAAGATAATTTCTTTAAAAAAAATTTTTTGATTCTGAATAAAGTGTTAATATATGTAGAAAACAATTTAGAATCATTTAGCAATTTTTGTTTTTCAAATTGATTTTGTTAATATAAATACTTACAAATATTTTTTAAAGTAGTATTGAAAAAGTCTGATTTAATATTCCAGTATAGTTAACCCTTTAGGCATGATCGTCGCAATTTTGCGACAAACATTATTGATCTAGGTATCCAGACATTCACACACATAGCTTCATATCGCATTGTTCAGAACCTTGTGGATCGGTACACTGGAATTGGCCATGAACTATATATAGACAGTTATTACAGTAGTGTTCCATTAGCAATCGAGCTAAGTAACAAAGGAATTGACGCTTGCGGCACAGTAAATGCAAATAGACATGGAATGCCATCTGCTCTCAAATTGGTAAATTTGCAGTTGCAAAAAGGTGATGACCCAGTCTTTGCAAGAAGTGGCAAGCTTCATGCATGTGCATGACAGTACAATAAATGTGTCACTATGCTGAGTACAATTCATACGAACAATGTTATCGAAAAACAAATTCGATCAAAGCATGCTGAGGGAGGTTATCATACAATTTTGAGACCAAGGTATGTGGAGAGTTACAATAAACAGATGGGTGGCGTGGATACAACTGGTCAGCGGACAAAGACATATGTTTCCCTCACCATTCTAGAAAATGGTACCCACACATTATAAACAGTTTTCTGAGCATTTGCATCATAAATGCTCATATTATTTTTATGGAACATGAGCCAAATTCAGCCAAAACTCAGAAATCCTTCATTCAAGCCATTTGTATATCATTACTTAAAGGATATGCCACAACAGCATCTCGACCTGGGAGGTCAATTCTGGGCCACAAACCTCAATGAATCACAGAAAAACATTGGTTGCAACCAGCTGATGCCAGACCTGATTGCACTGTCTGCAGCGATCATCAAATTCATGGAGGGCATTGTCAAACACAATACAAGTGTTGTCAGTGCAAAGTTCCATTATGTGCATATCCATGTTTTGAGCGATATCACATGCTGATGGAATTCAAATTGTGTCATTTACATATGTAGATGGATATTCATGCATTGGAATGCTTATCACATTATATTTGCATACATTTTATTTATTACATATAATACACTTAGGAATTTTAGAGAAAAAAAATCAAATTTTTAATTTTTTCAAATTTAAAACTCAGCGCCTAAAGGGTTAAGAATAATCCTAGGGATTATTCTAGATTCAAGAACACTTGTTTATTGAATCATACAAAATATTTTGCATGCCTAATGTAATGTAGTAAACCTGTTTATTATCATTTTTAAATGAAGAAACCATTACGACATAATATTAAGTTAAAGAATATTTGTCTTGCTAAATGCACATTACATATAATTTTAACATGTTTCCTATAATTTATTTGTTATGGTGCTTTTGCAAAGGTTATCACATACTGCCAATCAATATTTATTGACATGTTTACTTTCATTATTTTAATTACACAATTAATTAATCATTTCTAAGAAATAATTATCACATGGTAACTAGGTGTTGCTATGTGTTGCTAGATGTTGCTAGACGTGACATACTCATGTAAACTTAGAAGTAAATCAACTCACCCTATTAAATCTCGTACGGGAAATTCTTTGAGGAACATATTGCATATTTATTTTTAGCGTAATTATAGATAACATTTCAAGTAAATAGTTGGTGCTATGAACATTTCACACGAGTAACACCTAATCACAATATTTTTTTTTAAAATAAACAAACCATTAAAATCTACCTACTATCAAATTTGTAATACGATGTATAGGCTACAAATGTATATTGAAAGTGTAGTTAAGTGAAAATTGAATACAAATGTTTGTTGCTATGGCTAGCTCATGTATATTATTAACAATTTACAAATCATTTTAGTACATTTAAAGAGTCGTAATACATATAATGAGTATTTTAGCTATTGCATTAAATGTTTGAAATATGTCGTTTCAGAGATTATCAGAATAAATTAGAGTATGTATTGTTTTGTCATTACCATAACAACCGATAATTTCAATATCATACTGTTGAAAACGTCTGTCAAACTTAGCGGGGTTTAGTTGATAACAAATAAAATTAGCTTTATATGAGGTGCTGTGCCAAATTATAATTTGTGTCTCAATTATGTTACTTTTTAGGGGTGGAGGAAACACGTGAAAGAATAAAAACAATAACTGTATTTTTTTTAAATCGATATTTATCTTGTTATATTCGGACTGCTCACATTAAAAATATATATAATCCATAGCATTTTTAATTGTTCTGTATTACTTTGTTATATATATCTTAGTCATATATTTATCTATTTATTTTGAATTATTTTGTCGGAATGACAACATAATTTGAGTTCAAAGTTACATGTTTAAGTCGCTTTGAATCATTTGAGGCATTTGAGTTATTTTAAATCACTTCGCGCCTTTTAAAATTGAAAAAATACTAATTTATAATCGACTCTTATGTCAACTTTGGAAATAACACAATCATTAAAGCTCCCCATACAAGGTAGCTTCCAGTAGTTATTCATATATAATTTTTTAATTTTCTTTATATTATTATTATTAATTATTTTACGATATATTATTACCGATATTATTAAAGGCATTACTGTTTTAAAGCAATACGTGATTTATGCACATCGTAAATAAAATGTTCTATAAGTGTATAATGTAATGTGAATTATGTATAGTATTTTTATCTACATTTAAAATAGGCTATGTTACAGCATTTATCAACTTCATATAGTATTTCATTACATTTTTTAATGACAGTTCAAAAGCAATCATTGTCAATCATCAATCATCATGAGCACTGTAAAACTTTGACATGAAATTAATTATCCCGAAAAAAGAAAAAAAAAAAAAAGAAAAAAAAGGTAACAATCTAAGATACCTTCAAATGTATCCCTATTCCATAAAACAAGCATTCCAATGCTTTTTAGCCACAGAATGAATATTTAGCAATAATAACACCACGTACAAGGCAGAACCATGTGTTTACTCATGCTGAATATTTGATAATGTCTTTGAAATTGTCTTGCAATTTGCCTCTGGAGCAGCACAGAAGGACTCCTTTTTTTATTTTTTATAGAAATGGTGTTGTTCTGTTTGCGCGCAAAGTTTGAGTGAACAGCTAACTGTGGCATATTGAGACGGGCCTGTTGTGCCACAACATTTACCGCCACATTAATCGAGGAATGTTTATAGAAAGAAGCTGTCGTATTTTGAAGCATTATTTGATGTTTTGTAGAATGAATTGTGTTTGTTATTTATAGAGTTTTTTTGTTGTGTTTTATGCTGTTGATTTACTAGCTGGTTATTATTTGTGGGGGTATTTTGATGGGAATGATGTTTTCAGAATATTTCGTAGTAGTAGAAAAAGTATATTAACATGCAGAGCTAGAGTTCATAAGTATCGTTTTAAAATCACATTTATAAACACCAATGTCAGACACACTGTTATAAAGTCACCATGTTTTAAAGCATGAGCCACATGTCGTGTCATTCCTATCACATCTTCAAAACCCGTTAGATAGTTGATAGTATTAAATAGTTAGACAAATAGTAAATTCAAAAAATACTTATTAATGTCTTACTGGCATTCCAACTTTCTGTATTACTTTCATTTATTATTTAAAATGTTACGGTACTGTTTAATCAATACAGTTCATATTTAATAACAGTTAGATTACGATAAATTAAATTAAATTAACTATTTATATTTTACAATATATACAATAATTATATTTTTCGATAACCTGTTTTACTATCCATCTTTAATGGAAAAAAATCAATTGATTGAAGTTATTCATTCAAACTGATTTGTATTGTAATCTCAGTAATATTCAATTAATTTTTATCATATAACACTTTAAAAAAAAATTGAATTAAAGCATATTTTATTGTTGACAAAAGTCGTGGCTGGGCTTTCCTATTGTCGCCAAATGTTTACATGTATATGAAGTAATGCATTTAACATGCTTGACCGACCATAATTAGTAGAAATTAACGTTAAAAAAATACATTGCTTTAAAATATTTCTAATACATATTATCAAATATTACAGTATTTATTATGTGCATACGGAAACAACACATTGTAGGACTTCATTTTACATTATATTGTACTTTAAGGTTCTTCAAGCATTCAATTATTTGTGAAACTCATAACAGCGACACAACTGGCATTTTGGACCCAACAACTTACAAGCAGAATGACTTTGTTTGCAATGTAGTTGTTTTTGTTTTCCATCTAGAGTTGGGTTTTAAAACAATTATTTTAAGGCATCTGATACTTTGTAAACTGAATTCGTTTGATGCATTTGATGAGCGTTGTCGACCTAAACTTAGCAAAATATATATATCGCCGAAATTCCAGCAATGCCCACTTGTAGCATGTTGTTTGTTTGAATGTTAAAGAGGCATTTTTGAATGTTGCATGAAGAAGGTATGATAACAACAATACCATCACTTTTTTTTAGTTCAGGTGAATTTCACAGAACAACATTGTCTTTTTGTGTTATCTTCTCTTACACACACACACTGGTAACCAATCTGCTTTGATTCCCTTTCATAATTAAGGTAAAGAAAATAAGTTCCCCAAAGAAATTTATCGACACCAAGTTGGATGGGTTTATTAACAATGCACTACTTCAAAGAATGCCTACTAAAATATTGAATCATGCGTTCATAAGTCAAAACATATTTAGTGAATGGAAAATCATAAAATTGTAGTCAAAACATTCCAGCAAAAGACTCAATTTATATATTTGATCAGATGGATCGATCCAGTTGTTGTCATTGGAGTGGAACTGTCGAATCATTTCTTCTAAACCATTAAGAGTCAATTAGTTTGATGATCTTCAAGATTATTGAATTCCAACAATTTTCTTTGCTTTAGATTTAATGCAATGGCCTCTATCATTTTCAGAATACAGTGGTACAGCATCTTTCATTGTGAGAGCAGGCTGGATGTTGTCCTCTGTCATGTATAAATCGATATCCTGATGTAGGTGGCACATTTGAGTAATGAACATATTTGTCATCAGAATGAAAAACAGAAAGTTTCTGCTTCGGCAGCTGAACGATGTCCCTTTCTAACAATTTCTATGGTACAGAATCCATTTTCATCATCTCCTGAATTGCAATCTGTTACATCTGCAGTCGAGCTTTTTAGCATTTTTTGAATAGAAAAAGCGATGATTATTTCATTTCGTGGTTCATTCTTCATCTGAAGTCAAAAGGCATATATTTTATTAGGAAAATTATTTGAAGAAGCATAAAATAATATAATGCTCGCTAAGATTATCAAAATTTAGAATTTAAATTTTAAATGTTTTCATTTATAATATTTACCGAACAGCGTAATAGATTTATGAGATTTACTGATTTTTATTTTTCCATCTACGTGTATAAGTTTATTACCCTAAATCAAAGTTATTTATTTATTTAGTAATTTATTACTTTATTGTCAATTATAAACTAAAATGTGGTAATCATTTAATTATGTATTTACTATTATAAAACTAATAATTATTCAGTATTTCATAGAGGCTCATGTGCATTAATAGGTTAATTATAATATTAATCATTTTTGTTATCAATAATTATATTATTAATAACTGGTCAATTAAAAAATAAGTTAATATTTTAAATCGTAATTATTTATCATTTAAAACGTAATATTTATCCATGAAAATCTATATTTTTACAAATACTTCACCTTGTTTATTGTTCTTAAAAAGTACGAAATAGAGAATTCATTTTTATATTTACTTTTTTTACAATTTTGTAACATCTTCATATTCCTAATGATAAATTCTTTTAACCAAATGTGTAGAATATTGCATTTATAATACAAAATGTATCAATATTTATATATTTTAAGTTTGATTTAAATTATTGACGGAAGTAAATATTTTAAAATAATTATTATTTGCTTTTATTAAATGATTTCCATTAGAAAAGTTCAGTAAACAATAATACTAAAGGTTTTAAAAATTATTTAACGACGTGGTTTGCATGTGTTACAGCGGTTTGTTCCAAATTATACTAGTAATAACATACCACTATATTACAATAATTTTCATTACTCAACATTACTTTCAAATCAGGTAAATTTTTCTAAATACGTATAATCACATATTTATTACCATATTGCCTGTTTAAAAATGTCATAAAATTAAATTTAAATTGTATAATGTTTTCTTAAATTTAATTTGTACATAACATATTATAAAGAGATATTTTCCTCTTAAACTATGCTATGTACATTGAACATTTTTTCAGAAACGAATATAGTTAACAATTTATGCAATTTAATTTTCAAATTTGAGACGAAGACTCAAATTTAATCCGTTTCAAATCCTATAATAATATTTTAACCCAAAGATTAAAACGGATTTAAAATATACTATTATATATAATGTCATGATTTGTTCGCTAAATTTGATATCTTCTCATTTTGTTTGCAGTTGGATACGCTTCTATTTCTCCTCAGTCCATATTTCATTTAACATGAATAAAAATCATCAACCTTTACAAATAGTATAATAATAATAATAATAATAAAAATCGACATATTAACAGGATAGATAATAATATACATAAAAAAATAACATTAAATGAATAGTTTCAATGTAAGATGATGTACACTAAAAGGACAAAATTGGTAAGGGGAGCAACCCTATGTTGCAGTCCTGCTTTGAAGGCGATAAATGACACGTCTACATAGACTATACTTGAAATAATACTGACATTTTATCGCAATCTACATCACCGTTGACTTAAAGTGTCTTAATATGACTTCTAACCATGCCAGCCCCCCCCCCCCAGACCCACCCTTTCCCTTTTTAACTCCCCTCCCCTATTTTTGTTCTTTTTTTTCTCCTCGTTCTCCCTCTTCCCCTTGTTTTCTTTCTTAACCCCACCCCCTTCCTTCCCCTTCCCATTGTTCAATGAGTATTCACGCCATTTGTGTGCTACCTGGACTTCTATAATAATTATATCTGTTTGATATATTTTTCAATAATACATTGCTTATGTAAAGATATATTGCTGTGCAAATTTTTCGCTTAAAAGTACCCGATTAATAAAAAAATACATTAAAAAACATTCGAAATCGACCAATTTTAATGCCAAGTAATTAATGTCATAATTTTAAAATGTATTATATGTTGAGTGTAATGTTAAAATAAATAGGTAAATCTCAAGGTGGAAAAAATAAGTGAAAAAGATGAAAGCAAATAAGATACAAATATTATAAATTTATTGTATTGCGTGTCTGGAATTTTTCTTTCTTTCTAAAACACATTATTTCGTTTACTATAGTTCAATTACAACTTCAAATGATAAAGAAGCATATCACGTTATACGTATCAAATGTTATATACAATACTTACTTTATTACCTAATTAAATCTAGAATATAAGAATAATATACAATACACGCGTCTCATGGGGTTTTATGCACAATAGATGTTGTATAACAATAACTGTTTGATCTTTTTTTAGCTCAATTAGTATATACATACATGAATATTGTCAATATTTCATAAAAGTAATAAATTGTATTATAGAATGTATTATTGTATTATAGAATGTATTATAGAATATAAATGAAACAATCTTTATTGAAGATAAAATATTTCATATTAAATAATTTGACATATTGAGTCATAACGTAAATTAATTTTTGCACGCGAAACATATTTTGTTGACAATCTTTATTTTACTAACAATTATTTATTGTGTATTCAACCGAAAGTTGAACAAGGTTACCGAAGTAGAGGAGTTCAGCTTAAGTTATCATTCAAAAGATGAATACAGTTCATTTATTGAAGCTATTCTGAACTTGATTTATCATTTTAAATCAAATATAGTGCATTAAGTGACATATTTATCAAAATCCATTTATATGGAAATTTTAAAAATTCCTCAGAGACATCCCTTTGTAGGTATATATTATATATATCATACGTCAAACATGTGTTACGAACGTGCAAAGGAAACGCATTTCACAGACAGTGAAAAAGTAAACATGTTAGACTTTATTTTCCTTAGTTTTTCCATTTAGTTCTCTGAAATATTTCATGAACAAAATAATGTTTTTTTGTTCGCGGAGAATTTTGTTTGCAGAACTACGTTGCTGAGATATATATATATATATCGATTTTGTGTCAAACGTTCACCTGAATGTTGACAACCCGAACAACCCGACTGACAGATTTCAGCTTTAATACATAATTACACACTGTGAGAGTTAACTTAGCAAAACTTTATAAATTAATTTCCAAATGTGTTTTCGGGTTATTTATTTGTTTCAATGTTCAATGAAATGCAATAAATGTTTTCCCCCGTTTTTCAGAAATTGTATCTAATTTATTTATAACTATAACCAATGTATTAATGAAATAGTGTCTGGACAAACGGCATCTTATAAACAAATATATATAAATATTTAAACAATAATTGAAAAATTGTATAGCCTAAAAGTCATTGGTGTAAAAGTTGCACCGATTGTTTTATTTCGATGAAATTCAAGAAGTATATTCAAACGAAATTTCATAGATTTATTTGATATTTTAATGCATTAGCTACAAAAAAAGGGGAGAGGGAGCTCAGTCGGTTAAGGCGCTGGTGATTAAGTGTGAAGGTAGCGGGTTCGAATCCCAGCAGTGTACCTTATCTCTCTGGCAGACAGCTGTGTCTGTCAAGTGTTTACAAACTTTTCTGAATTTGTTCAGGGTGCTATACTGGTCTGACGCGCGGTCTTGTGCTGCTGCGCTCTCTAGTGCACATTACCTTCCCAAAACTGCACTGCACACCTGTGCAAGCAGTGGAATAAAAAAATTAAAATAATAATAAAAAAATAAAAAAGTTTTCAACAGTTCAAAAAAGCTAGATATTTGGTTACGTAGTCTTACGTTATTGACATAATAACTTTTCCTAGGTCACGAATTTTATCGTTTTACGTATATATATAATCTTTTTGAATATCTGATGATCAAATTTAGCGATAACTGTTTATATCAAAATAGTATTGTTAGTGACCTCGAATCGACAAATAGTATTTAGCATTATATAAAATATAATTTAATTGAGAAAATAATTGATGTCTCTTTATTGAAATAATGTGCGCTGATTTTATCATTTAAAAAATAGTTATTAAAAAAGGTACTTCTGATGTTCATGCATTTGAAATAGATTTTATGCATGGATTATCGGAGATTCTGAAAAAGAATATAATTTTAAACAAGTAATTGTATTTAGTCTAAAATATCCCTTATAAAAAAGTGATGATGTCATAAAATAGTAAAAATTGAAATATGTAAAAAAATGACACGAAATTTTTTCCAGAAAATAAAAATATATTAAAACATTTTTACAAAAATATTTCATTTCAATACACTGAAAAGTCAATATTTTAATCGTCAATCAAATAATGCTGACGTCACTTTGAAACACTTTAGTGACCTACTTTCTATAGATTCCTAACAATCCTAATGATGATGTAACAATTATTTCCCCTCTGCTTAGATTAAATGCTGGTGAGCAATATTGACCCCCTCCTTCGCCCCTCCTCCCCCTACCCCTCCTCTAGGTGTGTATATTACTTGATAATTTACTTTAAAACTCGTAAATATGTCAATAATGTTTAACCGTCTGTATTATATATTGTAAATAGTACAAAATTCTTTAATAAGAAAAATCGATATGAAAAAGACGATTTGAGTCCGTTTTAATCTTAAACTTAGGTGCTCTGTCCATTTTAAATCGGGTATATTTTTTCCCGTTAGATTTTGAACGTTGTTGATGACCAGTGTGACCTAACCATTGTAGAATTAACATTTGAACAAAATTCAAATCATTTGAATATTTTTTTATTGTATTTATGAAATATTTACTTGAAAGAATATATACATTTAGCATTACATTTATACATTACAAAAGCATTTACATTTAATGCAATTTATATGTATATAAACATAATTACTTATTTAATATTATTAATTACACAATTTAAATATTAATTATTTAAATTTAATTAAAATATTTAAGTGAACATTATACATTTGATATTAAAATAATTATCGATTAATATAAATAATTCAGACGAAAGACTATAATAATGCAGAAGAACTGCCAAAAATACTTTATGAAATTAAGAAACCAAACTTGATTACATATTAAAAATAAATACGATTAATCAAATGCCTTGTCAAATTCAACAGAGATTTTTTTTCTATTATGTTATGGGAAACTCTTATCTGCCTACTAGTAGAAATATAGGTGAACTATTTTACAAAACAGTGAAACGCACTTTATAACGGTTCGATAATTCAAAATTTAGGTTTGAGCCTAACTGACATAGGAGAGAGTAAAAGAGAAGCTGAGGTGGAGGATTCTTTTGTAACTGATGTCCAAATAACGATTTAAAAATTGACCAAAGCAATACACGGTAATTTACGGTCTAGTTTTTTGGAGGTAAAGAATGGTTTGTACAGGAAATCAATCCAGGTCTCGGGCGTGTTCCCAATATCTTTAGTGCGTAAAATATCCATATCCATACCTTAGCATCTCATATAGATGTATATATATATATATATATATATATATATGTTTAATAAATAAAATCCGATAAAACTGACACATATTCTATATTTCATAATGAGATTATAAAAATAATTCCTGTCTTATTAAAACGCTTGAGTGCATTCTATAGTGACTTAGCAAGAAAGGAAGAAGCACAAATAATACTATTAGAGTTCCTTTGAAAAACGAAAAACGTTTATCTATTTGAATAATAAAACCATTACTCAATGTTTATTGATTTTTGCACATCACGTGACAAGTTATGCATTATGTAAGATAAACATTCTACAATATGTAAGTTCATTGAGAACATATAGCTGCCCTGTTTGAAGCGAAATATTGAAAGCTTCAAATAATCACTAAAGAAAATAGCTCTGCTGTATTGGGAGCAAAAACAATATATCTAATCACTAAAAAGTTTTAACGAGAGAAGTTCACAGTAAGAGATTTCAAATACTATTAGACTGCACATTGTCGGCTGAGAAATAATCAATAGTTAAACCAATTGACTTTATGGAAATTGACATTACATTTTTTCATAGAGTTTGTGTTTAAAATTAACAAAAGTTATAACATTAAAACTAATTAATTAAGTATGCTTATTTATTGTTTTCTCACATACATTATTTTTAAAGTAACATTTGTTACATTTGTAGTTAATATATATATTAAAAATAGATAATATTAAATATTATTATAATAAATAAATATTACTAAAAATTAATAAAAATAAAAATATTTATATAATAAATTAATTAAAAAAATAAATAAATATTATTAATATTAAAATATTATATATTAATAGTTAATTATATTACAAAAGAACCACCTATATATGAAATTACACCTTACCGATAGAATGTGAGACCCAATTTATGTGGCTACTTTGTATTTATGGAGCAGCTGTATTTCAAATTATTTGTGACAAATCGTACAAAAGGATATTTAGGGCAAAAAAAATTGTCACTACTTTTTGAATTACTGGTCATCTATAGTTATTAAGTTAGTTACAATTATTAACATTTATTGTTTTAGCTATGTAAAGCTTATAGAATGCTACTTTTTTCACAATCGGATCAATGTATTAAAAATTGCCTAAGTAGTTATCAGAGAAAAGGTATTTAACGAAATTACCTCAAAATATATTTGGACAAATCTTATAAACGAAATTATATTAAAAATATAAACTTCAACTAAACATACAAAGAATGAATGCAGAACTTTTAAATTATGAAATTGTCATTAATGTATTTATTATATTATTATATAATTTACAAAAAAATCATTTATGTAATCATCATTAAAAATATGACACAGAATAAATATTGCAAAATAAATATTTTTATGAATTCCTTTTTTTTTAATACTTTTATGGCAACTGCAAACCTAGAAAAGTTTCATACCATGTAGTGATATTAATCCATATGTGTAATGTATGTGTTTTCAGTCGTAAATGTAACATAATTCTTATATTAATTATACTACATAAACGCATATAGTCAACATTGTAATCAAGCAGCCTCAAGGTCTACAAAACATAGAAAATGTCACTATTTAATTTCATTATATTATTCGAGCTCTTACTAAACAAATATATGTCATGAGAAAATATTACATATTACACTGTTAATTAACTAACATTCAAAGAGGCAATAATTATAAGGAAACAACAGAGAAAATATTTCATTATCTTAAAGCAAAAGCAATTAACTTTGTTCACAAATAAAAATCTACGCATTTTTATGACTTAATTAAAATATGTTTTTTAGCAAGATATAGTACCTTATTTGATAATAATCTGCCAATACAATAGATACCCTATCTGTATTAAAACATTAATTATATTTTGAACATTTCCGCGCATTATTTTGCTTTAAAATACAGAGCACATTGCACGCGTTATAGGGCACACTGCAGGCGTTATAGGGCACACAGCAGGCGTTATAGGGCACACTGCATGCGTTTTAGGGCACACTGCATGCGTTATAGAGCACACGCAGATACGAGGCCACCGTCACGGGGTCTTCCGCCAATACGGCCAAGGGAGGCCTACTCATCCCGAACACTTGCAGCCGCAGGCCAAGGTGCGCCGGACACTCCTGGAGTCAATGCTCCAGAGTCTCCTCCTCCTCCTCACAATGAGGACATGTAGGAGCCCCCACGCGTCCATGCGGGCTCGTTACGCCGTCAACACACGACAATCTCCACTCCGGAGTTGCGCAATCATCGTCTCAGTGCGCCGTGGTAAGCTCGCCGGTCGTGGCGTGACGGTGAACACGAGGCGAGTACGCTCATGGGCCGACCTGGTGTCAACGACTGCCCTCCTAATGAGGGCCCTGGCCGTCCTGAAAGACACCGGGGCAGGGTCTTGCGACCCATCATCATTCCGCGGGCCGATAGCAGCCTCCCGGGCTTCCCTGTGCGCTGCTTCATTCCCCTGAATTCCGGAGTGGCTAGGGATCCACTGGAAGACCACCATGCAATCAACCCGCATCAAAGAAGATCTCAATGAACCCATATCTTGGGGTTACAGGAGTAGTCAAGGCGGACTTACTGTCGGAGCAGATCAAATACCGACCTCCCCGACCCTCAGTCTCCAGCCATCTCACCACCAGTCCCAAGGTGCTCACCTCCGTCTCAAAGGACGAAGTGAACTCCGCACCCCTCAACCGCCGGGTTGCCACAATGGTCAGATTTTCATCTGGCCCACTCGTGACTACCGCAGCACTACCCCCGCGCCGCACACCACTCTCAGCCGATCCATCCGTATAAACGGTGAAGTCGAACTGTCCAAGGGAACAAATAGTGTCCAACTGTAGTAGCTGTTGTTGCTATTGTTACTGTTGCATCCGTAGTATATCCACTCTGCGGAAATCCAAACTATACCTCCTAGATTGAAGTACACCCGGCTGGATTATCTTGACATTAGAAGGACCATGTTTGTTGATTTAGAATTCAATCCAGATTGATCACGGTATCGTAGATCCCGATATTTTCCAATATATGTATCTCATTATTTTTTAATTTTGATTTTTTTTCCAGAGTTTCCATTTGTATAGTTGTATAATGATTTGATTAATCAATATTTGAAATGAATGTGGTAAAATTTAAATAAATTGCACATTTATTTACAATTTTATTTTTAGCAGAATATGTCATATTTAAAAATACAGTATGTTTTTCTTAAAATATATATTACAGATATCGTTTTAAAATAGGTTTAGTTACAGACATATTTATCATTATTATTGCGTATTTTATAAATTATAATCATGGTTAACAGTATATGCCATGTATAATATATTTGAATAATATTACTGCGTCATAATATTATTTTTGAATATATAAAAATAATAAATAATTTGAAATCAATGAATTATGTTATATATTTAATATATATGTATACATTGCAAAAAGTATTCTCTATCATACTTCAATGATACTCTTTTATGTATTAAAACTTAACTAAAATATTATTATGATAAAAAAATGTATAGTATTAAAAATGCACATGCAAACTCCCCTCTGATAAAAATACTTGACATTTAACTTAAATGTTTAGACTATGTACTGTACTGACCATTCCCATTTCATTCAATTTCAGACAAGCAGTCTTCTAAAGTTAGACTGTCTCTCTGCATGAGATAGTCAAAACTAAATAAGTATTATCGGTCATATGCGGTATAAAATAATATACATTATGTACAGTTTGCGTGTAAAATTGAGGATAATATCCTGTAATCTAATATTAGATGTTCTAAGATATATATTTATATACAGGACACTTTTTGGCTTTATCAGCAGCAACGACTACGCTCAGGAAAATTGATAGGACTCTAATGGGAAACGTTATAATAATAAAACATTAATAAGCTATACATAAAATAAACCAACATATTTTGTTCACATTAAACGTTTCCATGATAATCAGGACTAGTATTCAAATGCATAACCCTAATTCACCTAATATAACCTAAACAAATTTAACCGATAATTTTTTTAATCAATATAATAATAATACTGTTAAATATATTTTATAACTTGTGATTGTATAAATACGTTTTTGATTATATACTTGACTTGATAGTTTTTATACAATTTTATGTGTTCAATATAAATATGTACACAATAAGGTATACATGGCGTACGTATTATAGTCTACTAACAAAAATTATTGAATTGTTAAGACATTATTTAATTATAACTCTGTCCATATTTGGGGAGACATTACACTTGACCTTCGTCACACTTCTACAAGTATCCAGAGAGCTTTGTTTGATACAGCTAAAGCATTCCTTTGAAATAAATAAAAGAACGATTTCTTCTTATCAGCAAGTAATCCAGATTTTCAAGTATTGAAAAAAATGATGTTACAATGCGTCAGAAAATTTAAGCAAAATTGTTTGTTTCCATTCTGAAAACCCTCGCCCAATATCACTGTTTAACACATGCACCTCCATAATATGTGGGGTCTGATAGACCCCGCACTTATTTATTAAATTCCGACCACACTTGAAATTCGGGAACTTGCGTAATGTAACTTTTACAGAACTTTGCTATTATTATTATATTGAGATTGTATAATTATAACAACTCAGATTTTGTCAGCAAAAATGTTATAAAATCAGAATGTAGGTAAAATATCGATGTCAATGTCAATTCATACAAATAAGAAATGTCAGTTCAATTCATTCTTCCTCACGTTGGCATATTCTGCTTTCCACACAGTGACCTGTGGCATACATACATATCTGATGAGGCGGGGAACAGTTTCCCACAAGTCTTTTGAAGATCTGAATACTAATATAGTAAAGTACAGTATGCTCATTACATTACAACGTACGTAAGGGGTCTATGGAGATAACATACAGTTCTTTGGAATCAATGATGATGTTATAAAGAGGGTACCATACTAGTCTGGCTTTGTTTTATAATAAACTTTTATGAAACACCCAACACAAAAGCCAACAATTATGTTAGTTAACCATAACATAATGCTCAGAAGTCCAATGCGATGAGCAGTTAGCAGAAAATGTTTGTGGATGTCTTTCACAGCAAAAACCGATCATTACCTCCAGGCGCTGCAGGCTATGGTATAGAGTTGTCATCAAAGCGCAGCATTGAACTGTCGTCGAGACATTGCTGCCTTACACAAACAGGTCATCACTATTGTCTTCACTCCATAACGCATTGAGAGTGAATTTGCTATTTCGTTCCACTCCAATCTTGTAGCGAATGTCTATGTAGGAATAAATATCCTCCACAGTAAAATCTATGTCGTAAGTAGTATGACATAATCGTAAGATATCCCTTTTCCGTATTGTGTGCTGCCAAATTACTCGGACCAAGTCGTCATTGAAAATTAGCTTCAAAGCAGATACCGTATATCCGGTTCTCAGCATTTCAAGAACCATCTGTATTGGGTCCTGCTGGATGTGTAACCATATTTCTGACATTCTGGTGAAGTGGCTGGTCTATCTATACTCCTTTGTGTACCATATAGGGCTCTATTTACATTGTTTTCAATATTTACAACTTCTTTAGTTATACAATTCTACAGAACGCTAAATTTAGAACAATTGAAATGTTGGAGAGGCGTGTGTTAAATAACTATTGATTGTACTAGACAGTCCCAACTTTTTAGCCATTTTTTAATTGGTTTTGAATGATAAAAGTCGTTCTGAAAGAGTTTTTTCTTGGTTTTTGTACTTTTTGACAACCAATTTTATAATATTTACTTTTTTTTTAAATAATTAATTGTTAAAGATAGTAATTTAAATGTTATCTACTTAAAACATATTTTAATTTACAAAATGGATAAAAGGATTTATTCCGTTTATTTTATTTTTAGAAAATTATTAAGGAATATAGGTTGATTGATTAAAAACAAATTATAAAATGGGCTTCCAACACGAAATTCAAAGTATGTTTATGTAATATGTTACATTCATAGCACGGTATACTAATCATAACATGCTATAGGTCAGCACTATATTTGGTTTTGGTGTATACTGTATATATATATATATATATATATATATTATGGGGCTTATGTCAATTTAAACTAAAATGTGTTTAATATATTATGTTAATAGTATATTACGCCACGCGAATTGATGGTTTTTACTCACGCTAATTTATTTTTGCTCACGCGGCCGAAGGCCA
>JAUZND010064339.1:0-17778 GCA_034780555.1 Coelogynopora nodosa | reverse complement strand
ATCGAATGCAGCAGCAATTGAAAAACTACCAAAAATTCCCAAGAAACTTTAATAATAACAAACTGTTCCTAACTAAATCATAACTGACATATATTGTACTTAATACACATATCCCAACTAATCTAATGTAAATAAATTATGAAATCAAAAGTTGTGTTATATAAAAAAAATATTTGCGGTTTATGAAAGTAATTTCTTAAACAAAATAATATATTGTATAGGATATCATCAACCATTTATATACATTCTATATTTATATACAACCATATATATACATTCTACATTCTCGGCTGACTGCCTCGCCATAAGCCCACCCAGAATGTTGTTGCATTATTTTAGAGCCAATACTATAGCTTGCATCAGCACTGATTATACAAATGCAGATTCATATCCATCTAACAATTGGCATTATTTAATAATGTACTTAAGCACCTACAAAAATAATATGGGATCTATTGCATAATATTATGTGTTCTAGATCTGTTTATGATAAAGAATTGCAGCATCTTTTATTCCCAGCTATTTACTTCAAAAATAGGTAAATATTTTATTGTATCAAATTTAAATTGCCAAATGTCCTGGTGGTCAAATGGTAGAGGCAAAAATGTCCTGCTCTGAAGTTATTGTTTCATTCCATCTATTAACTATAAAGTAGTATTTTGAGTTTTGACAGAAATTTGAGATATGCTTCCACCATAATTGATTTCATTGACCAATATCAATCTGACATAACACATAGGTCTCTAATGCTACTACCAGGCATGGGAACTGTTCCAATAAGTAGGTGGTCCAGTTTCTGCATGTCTTAAAGAAACCAAGTCAATTGTGATAATATTCCCCAGGGTTTAACTATATCTTGAGAAGATTATCACAAATCCATTCATTAACCATTTTTACTAATGCTTATACTATTCAATTAAAAGGTTATCCTTGTCTGTGGTTGCTATTGGTTTGCTCAATTGCTGTAGACAGAAATAGTATGTTCCTTCAAAGAGAGGAGTTGTTAATTTCCATTCCAAATATGCATACATTACCATATTTGATAGCCATATTACTGATGACTTCCTGTAAGTGAGAATGCTCAATAAATCACACCAGAACACTAAAAACCTGTTTGAGGTCAACTTAAATGCAATTTAAAACATTAATTGAATCATTTACATTCACTGTATAATGTATGCTACATGCCTATGTTATATTGTATCTACTCTATAAGGTATTTCTAATCAATTTATTATATAGTGTATAACATATATTGAACATTATCTACCTTTATATCAAATTATAGATATGGTTACTTTTAAATGTTATATATGTATATATTACATAATTTATACTTTAAAACAGATACTAAAGCTATTTACTGTATAAATCTTTAGACCCATATTACACATATAGTTAAAACTTTTTTCATGAGTGTCTTTTTCTGTATTTTTTAATATGCCACTGCAAAGTATTGTGCTTTCCCTATAAAAAAAATATTGGATTGTTCCTGACACATGCCTTAATAACAGTGCATTTGCATTGTTAATAGCATAATTGTTTCATATATTACAATGAATAATTTTACAAAAATAATCATTTTGCAGTTGTGGCTGCTACTCCTACCATATACATGGCAGATTTGCCACATGCTGTGATATATATATATATATACATGTATATTGGACTGCATTATTTGAACTCAAGCCTGCAATATGTGATATTATAGAATGATCTACCATAGAATTTACAATATTATATTGTAAAGAATTTCTCCAGTAACTTTTCTTAATACTTTTTTACATATTAATTTTACCGTTTTGATGCTATCATATATTAATATCGAAAAGTTGATGGTTTTAACTTTGATATTCTTTCCTTTTCTTTATAGTAATATTACCAACATAACTTTTGTAATAGTTTTTATAGTTGCCTTATTACATTTGCTAATAATTATGAGGATTATATTTAAATAATTCATTTTAATATATTATTTCTTACAGTAATGTCCTGGATATTAGATTAAATGATAAACTCTCATATGATACCACATGTATTTATATGAATGAATTCTATTTGGTCAAACTCAAAAAATAAATACATTACCATACCAGCCTGGAGATTGTTTTAAACATGTCTACTAAAATAATGATGAAATGTTCTTAGGTATGTGTGATGAAGCCAATCATCAATTTTTACAGTTTTTAACTTTTGTTTTGAAACTTAACTACTCTTCGTTTCAAGACTACTCATCAATCAATGACTGACAAGATCACACTTTTGTATCATTTCTATATGAAAAGCCTGAATTAAAAAAAATATCACATGGTGAAAGTTAACCTTTGTCATGTTTTATAGTCAAGTCGCAGTTGAACATTGTTTTTCAGTAAACAAAGAGGTGCTTTATAACAGCATGAAAGAATCATCAAGCATTGCTCAAAGAAAAGTATATGTTGCTGTCAATTTTGCTGGTGGTATTGACGAAATCTCTCTGTCTCCTTCACTACTAAAATTTGTTTGTGGTGTTCTTATTGATTATAGAAGTGAGCTAGAAAAGGTAAAGGCCTATGAAATATACCTACTTTTGTTTTACTAACTAACCAATAATATGTTGGTTTTATATGTTATACATGGTGTCTTAAGACCAACTTTAAAAGTCCTGGAAATCTAGAGGTAAAAAAACGTGGTCACCCTAATACATAGACTACAACAGTTCACTGCTATCCTGTTATAGTATGTAATTTGTTAAATAAATTTATTATCACTCAATCTGCTTGAATTAGTAAAAATGCATGGACTATATGTTGTTAACTTACTTCATTTTCATTTAAATAATTGTAGTTGTTCCTTTTTTCTCTGTTATTTGTCATATAGGGATATCCACCAAAAATGGCCACGACAATGTCATGCCAATGTAATTTCAAAATTTAAACCCAATTAAAACTTGTTTAATGGTGATTGTGTGCAGAATGGTGATGGTGTACACCATTCAACACACTTTGTACAATGTCCCACACCATTGTTTAATCACCTCTTCCTCTTTAAATTATAAATTTCAATGGTTACATTGGTTCTTATTTATAATCACTACAGACTTATTTTTATAGAGTACCTTTCTGGAGTTCACTCGTGAATGCTGGCAGTTATATTTAAAATATACTTACATATGTATTACATTTTAATCATAAATATATAATAGATATATTGTCCCAACATTTGCTTGTTATAATTATTTATTCTGTTTAAAGGGGGATCATTATATAATATAATGATACATTATCATATCATATATCTGTATATATATATAATATCATTATCATTAAAATCACAATTTCTAACTAATAGTCATCCTAACTACAGACTTGCACAACGTTTTTTAATTACTTTATGAAATAAAATGTTGTAAATTTTAGAAAATTATCTTTAAAAAAACTCAAATCAAGTTAGTCACTTGTCGGAATTGGGTTAAGTAAAAAAATTAATTTATTATTTTCTTATATTTTCTGTCAGTAATCAAAAAATAGTAATGTTAAAAATTATAACGAGAACCTTTTTCTTTTCTAAAATGCAAAATTTTCAAGTGCACGTTTTATGTGCAACATATTAGGCTAACTAATTTTGTATGCATAGTTTTAATTTTAAGAATGATATAATTGTATTAAATGTTTGCTTTATGATATATAGCTAAGTGAACTTCTGCTAATTATCATGTGTAATTTTAAGTATATAATTAGATTTTTCAATACTTTTCATAAAAAATTCAGATATTATTACATGGTACTGGACATTGTCTATAGATATTAAGAATACTTTAATACATCACATATTTTATTATTATCATTTTTATATCTTTTTCTGGTCATATGTTACAAATTATTATAGTAGTAAATAGTAGTAAATTATAATATGTAACATATATTTATTATTTATGTACGTGGAGTGCTCTGCCCTAATATATTCAATTTTTGTTCAATGTCTACAGAATCATGAGTGATGATAAACCAAATAAATTTTTGGTAAAAACAGTTGATAATAATCCTCAAGCTGCTACCAAAATATCAATTCCTGAAGTAACTGTTACATCAGGTAGTTCAGAACATATCAATTTAGATGGCCTACCTGGGGATTCTAATTCAAAACGCAAAGCTGTACGATATGGTAAGTTTAATTTTTTCCCTTTTTATTTGCTGGACTTAATGTTATTGTTCATTTATGGATAGTTTTAACCATGTCAATTTGTTAACCGTTCTTGTTGATTTGATACGTATGATGTGTAGATCTCCCTGGATCACATGAAGGTATGTATATACGTCTATATTGTGTG
The DNA here is from genome assembly GCA_034780555.1 of Coelogynopora nodosa. Taxonomy (NCBI): domain Eukaryota; kingdom Metazoa; phylum Platyhelminthes; order Proseriata; family Coelogynoporidae; genus Coelogynopora; species Coelogynopora nodosa. The sequence goes on along the minus strand of JAUZND010064339.1, from coordinate 13,472 downwards.
CCTGCATCATAGACAATAATATAATCCTGTCACAAATAAATATGTATGATATGATGTATTAGATTAAGGGGGCAATGTATTGAGAGAAATTCTATATTGAATATTTATAATTTGTCTATATGACACTGATATTTAGATTACATAAATAATTGACATCTAAATTTGACCATAAATATGTCTGAATCTGGTGCTATTAAAAATACTTACATATTCTAATGACTAGGTTTGTAAAAAGAATACGATTATAATTTAAATTTTGAAAAAGTAACTACATCTTTGCGAAGTATATATCAGTTTCAAATGTAAGATTTTCCCCACTAAATTCCCACTTTAGCCTGTAATGGACAAAAAGGATAAAAAAATAATACCAGAAAATGGGTAATGTTTTCATTGAATTTGTTTAAAGTCACAAATGGAAAGGAAAGATAAAAGCAAACTGCTATAGACGAGAAAAAATGACTGAATGTCCTGAAATGTACTGAAAAATTCTTTTATGCCAGTTACATTATTTTAAGAAAATATATTTTGTGAATTTATTTGTGCATGAGTTGTTGATATAAATATGTTCTTCTGTAACATTCTTTCTGTGCAGTAATAACATAAATGTTTTTCAATACGTTTATGTCTTAGTAAAAATGAATGCCAATTGAACAGTTCGTCTACATTAGTAATATCACAATCAATTTGATATCATTTTCAATTAAAATGATGTTTGATTATGTAATAATATTTGATAGTATATTTATCGTTTTTAAAGGATTAAATGTATTAATATAACATATAAATTGTATGTATTATATACATTTCCAATTGTGTTGTTTTATTAGGAATTTATATATATTCCGATCGTATTATTGTTATTAGCCTACATTATAAAAACATGCAATCATTTGAAATGGCACTTGATTTTGTTGAGACAATCAGCATGAACCTGTATGTCTTCATAACAACAGTAGTCAGTATTATTTATTTTCTATTATTATCTAACGAACCACTTCGTTAGTTTTATGTTGAGTATATCGACTTTAGTATATATATTGTTGTAAATTGCCTCTTTATTCTGATATGTGATATATTTGTATTTTACTTTTACGTTTCTTTTAATATTTTATTTCACTGTTTGCTTCTGGTGTTCGTATTGATCAGATTGTTTCATTGCTATATTTACTAGAATTAGATTGTGTATTTCTTCTTTGTTGGAGTCACAAATAAAATAGATTTTGTACTTGTTCTTTTTTTTCTACTCTTATTTTGTCATTTATCGTATTGATTAGGTTATACTTATTTTTATGTAAAATTTTCTCGTACTGTCAACATGACAGGCCTCTATATAAGTAAAACAATAGAAAGAAAAATATATAGTATCCACCCCCAAATATAGGGAGTGCAGAAATTGGTGCTTAAACATTCTTTTGACTGCAGTCCTTTTGACATAATATGATTTTCTGATTGCCGTTTAGGAGTTGAAACCACTCGTGAATCCAATCCTTTGACCGATAATGATATTCAAATCGAGGAAGGAAAGGATGACGACGAACATATGGACCTATATGAGGTATGTACCCGATAACTCGATAAATTATGGATTTAGTTATCTATAACTCATCACAATAAATATTCTGTTATACATTATATTTACCTCTTTTTGAATACTACATGGAATTTGACAATGTAATCGATTATATTGGTTAGAAATGTTTGAATAATTTTACTTTATTCATGTCTTATTTGTATCTAGAATTTGATATTTTTGTATCTATTTTCTTTACAGTTATTAGAATGTTTTTCAGCATCTATTCCTTACTGAGTTATCGACTAATTAGTAAATGAATCGATAGCGATTGACTTTGTGTATTTTTGAAAGTCACGAAATATTGAAGTGCAATTAAAGTAACGAATAAATGTCGCTTTTGTTTACTTTTATTTTTCTTCTTAATTCACCGCCAAAAGCGACTTGAGTCTCGACAGCTCTATTCGTCTTGTTCTCTTCTTCGATCTGTCGCTATAGTCCCTTATTTCCCTTTATTTGTTTACAGGAAGAGTACCATACTTTACCGCCCATGTCGAGATTTTTCACAAAGTTGGCTAACTACACTGGTGGTATTGAACCTACCGCTAATGAAACAAAAATTTTGAAGGAAAAACAAGTGAAGCAAAAGCAGGTAAAAGCAGTGATAGATCATATTTTCTTTCAATTTTGTTTGCTGAGTGGATGCTATTTATGACTTAGTACTTTATACATAAATATTTAGTTTAATTACCTACCTTTTCTCGTCTGTGCAGATATTGTCACTAAATAAAATTAATATTATTGTATGACTTTTATGAATTTTCATTTTTCAGGAAAGCAAGTTGGGCACCATTCTCGGCGTTTACTTTCCTTGTGTTCAGAACATTTTGGGTGTCCTTCTCTTTATTCGTCTTTGTTGGATTGTTGGGGTGTCCGGCGCACTTCAAGGGTTCCTCATTGTTATCGTTTGCTGCTGCACGGTACGAAGAAATGTGTGGTATTAACACTATTCATGTGTAGACTTTTAATTTTTATTCTAGTAAGTAGATTGTTCATAATACGAAAACAGGTGTGATATCAAAATTTATATAGTCCCTTGAGTATCTGTTCTATAAGCGATTTAGTTTTTTCAGTTAGTACCCTTTTCCGTACTATGACTGTATAAATCAATGATGTACAGTATTGAAGCATTGTATCGAGGTACATTATAGTAAACAGTTCATGTTGTATTTTATCGTTTTATTGAAAAAACCCACCATTCTGTTTACTATATTTTCTACCCCACCCTTTTAAATGGAATAACCTGTTTTTATTAAACAAATGTGAAAATATCCATTTAATCTGTATTTTCTTATTACAAATTCTAGCGTATTTTGTTCTCAAAACATTGAATTCACGGTATATAGTAAGATCAAGTTTCATGTAAATATCAACTGTAACGAAGTCACCATTAATTTGTAATTGATACATACTGACTATACAATTACTGAAAAAGGCTTGTCTGAAACATAATACAAGAAATACAAGGCAAGAAATTGTAGTAAACTCAAATTAGGATTTTAGAACATTAGTTTTGACTGATGATATATGTATTTAGATTTTTTAGTTCACTGTGTTTTAGTTATTTTAATATTACTATTAAAAATTTTAAAAAAAGAGGTGCTTATAGTTGAAATTCATTTAATATTGTTTAATTTTTTCAATTTAATTTTAATTTTTTAAATTTGTTTAAAAGTGTGTCTATTCGTTCCATTTCGATTTCAATGAATATATCAAAATAAAAAATGCATATTTTAGAATCTTTCATCGATTTGGTTTATGGAAAAATCCTGGCATATACATACTATATAATATGAATAACGTTTTCAATTTATGATATTCTTGAGCGCCTAATTACATCTTAGTTTTTTAATTGTGTACGCATAATAACGGCGGAATAGCAAATGGTTTCTTTTATTGATTTATTATATTTCAAACCATGTCTTTTCAATTTTTATTTGTATTTCTTCTTTTTTTCTTGACACTCGGTTTCGTCGTCAGTTTGTCGATATTTAGTCATCGAATTTCTTCGCTGCGTAATATTTCCAGTTTTCCTGCCTGATTTCTTAAGCTGAGTTTTGTCAATGTGTTGTTTTTTAATTAAATGGATGCCGCCGTGAACTGTAGTTTCTGGTTTAGTGGTTTACCGGTCAGGTTGCATCTATTAATTATTTTTGGGCATTCAATTTAATATAATTTAATCTTTTAGTTTAATAAGAAAATCTAAAGTTATTGTTTTGTTACATTTCTTTATTAATTTCAAATAAATAAAATTCTAGAATTGTAGCTATGACACTTTTAATTTTTGGTCAGAAGTTATGTTGTGCTACTTATAAACGCAACTATAATTTATCGAATATGTACGGTCAAATAAGTAGTACACAGAATAGATTTGAATTCACTTGTTCTATTCTGAGTGTTTTTATTTCTAAAATGCGAGGCTACATTTTACAATTTAATAATATTTCGGTTATATAAAATAAGCTGTTTTAAAACCAAATTAATTTCTTTCAACATTAAATTTAATTACTAAATGGTGTCTGTATTCACTGAAAAAATAATTCACATATCTCCTTTAAAAAACTTCCTGACATTCCGTTTTTATAACCAAACTAGTTATATACACATCTGGTGAAACAGACTTCAGAGTATGCTTACTTAAGATTTCGCATGTCTTGTTTAGGGAAGGTTGCGTCCAACTGGATGTATCAGCTCAGCTGGATTCTTTCTTTGTTTCCTTTATAGAATGTAGGCCTAATTGTATTTTGCTGAATAGGATACAGTTAATGATCTGACACATTATAGAATTAATTAATATATTTAAAACAAAGGCAATATAAATTCGTATTTAGAAATGTTATAAAAATTAGTCAGTCATTTATTAAAAATTATATGATATCAATCCGGTATTATCAAGAAAGAATAGACCACATTTTAATATAAGAAAAATGATGTAATGGGCATGATATAACATTTTTAGACCTTTTTACTATATGTATATGTCAGAGTATGTTTTCCACTACAAATTCTTTTTAAGGATATTTGAGGAGGGTTTTGTGCATTTTTATCTAAAGCGTGGAAACCGTGTTACTAGGGGTGTATACTATATTTAGCTCTACTAGGGCCCTTCGACTTTGCCGAAGGCTTCCCATCTACTAACACGTACTAACTAACTAACATCTAATCACACGTGCCATCTAATTCCCATGTACTAACACGGACATTGTTGAATGTTACATAGAATAAACTTGGTTAATGGGTTACTGTAAATTTGTCTCCCATAAAGATAATTTATTAAAATTATAGTTTGTAAAAGAAATTATATTACTTAATTAAATTTCTTTAGTTATTTTGGATAGCCAAATAGTTTGATATACTTCATTTGACTAATTTACCTAATCAGGTAATTGTCGTGAATCAACAATTAGTAACAAAAAATATGTTTATTTAACTTTCGCAGCTAAATCTAGAACTTATATCAATTGATTTTCTTCCTTAAAGTTCTAACTTATTATTTAGTTTTATGCTATAATAGATAGCTTACTTGCCTTTGTTGTTAATTAGGAGATTTTATGTTGTTTTCCATCTGTAGACAGTTTTGACGGCCATCAGTATGTCTGCTATCGCCACAAATGGCAAGGTACCCGCTGGAGGCTCCTATTTCATGATATCACGATCTCTTGGCCCTGAATTTGGAGGTGCTGTTGGTCTTCTCTTCTATCTGGGAACCACTGTCGCAGCTGCTATGTATATTATTGGAGCGATTGAAATTTTTCTTGTGAGTTTGTCAATCATATTATCCGTGATGTGGGTAACATATTGTTATTTTCTTATACTTTATATATTATAAATCGAATTGAGTGATAATAGTCTGTCGTAATATGTTGTATTTGAGGTATTTTTTGTACAGTAGTAACTTTTTATAATTTATTACTAAAAATAATAACATGTAAAACATTACTATTTATAGTTTTTGGTGTAACTTTTGATAAAATTAATTAGTTTTATTTACAACGCAAAAGATATTTGTAGTAAGAGTTACAAATAAATAATGTATTTGTTTTTGTTGTAATCAATATACATATTTTTTAATTATTGTCATAAATTACGGAGAATTGTATAAAACGCTTTATCGTATAATAACTATATCGGACGTTTATTTTTTTCTTGTCCTTTTTCTTTGTGTTTAGTAATTTTTTGATATATTACTTATTTAAGTACATTATTTGTTACTTTATTGTGATATTTATCAGGTACACTTTTATCGTACTTTTAAGTACACTTTCATCATTTTTATTTATGCGCATGCCTTCAATGTTCTTAAATACGCTACAATATTAACAAATTTTCTGATTTGCTCTACAATGTCATGAGTAGTGAAGAAAGAATTCGGTCAGATAAGTAGGAAATGCAGAAACAGAATAATAACTATCGATTTTTGTAAGTTCTTGGTCAAAAATTTTCTTTCTTGTAAATCTGTTATGTATAATCATAATTTAAACTCAAGAGATGTTAAATATTAAAGGCCTTTTTACTTTTCTAGTAAAAGGATTATTTTATTTTAATTAATTTTTTTTATGTAGCGTCTCCTACATGACTTACATTTTAATTAATTGTTCCACATTTCATCTGTATAAACTGATTTTCTCCCTTATTTGACTTTTTCATTGTTCATAGACATTCCAGTACTAATGAAAATGTTGTCTGAAAGTATACTAGCTTTGGAATTCATTACTGTTTTTTTCAAAGAAAATTTATTGTACCCAGATGCTACTTAACAGAAAATTAAAAAAAATCTTACTTCTGTTATTTCAATTTTATAAGAACATAATATATAATGTTGTGAGAGAGTGAATAGTTTACAAAAAATGTCAAATTAGTTATAGTTAAAGAGTACCTAATAAAATATATTATTATATAATATATATATCATGCAGAATAGTATATCACCTAATCAAAAGGTTCTGCAAATTTTAAATTTACACAAAAATGTCAAGTTGGTAAATTCACTAATAAAGTATGTATAACACTTTTAACAAGCTTTGTTTTGTTAAATGTGTTACACATACTTACTTTGTGAAGAAGCTAACTATTGGACAGCTAAAAGGAACAGTTTGCACTCAAACGAATGTGTTACAAGTCTCACACGACGGATGGTCTGGGAAGCTAACCTTGGTTAATCCGCATGAGAATGTATACTGAAGATACAATAGCAATCTTGACTATTTTCAGTGTCCAAGGAAAATTAATATATAATACTTCTGATTTTCATATTAATACACAAATCATAACATTGATTAATAGAAATTATGAAATATCGGAAAGTAATATGCAAATTATTTAATAACTAAAAAAGATTGCTAAATAAATGCAATGTGGGGAAATATATCCCTTAATTGGTAATATGTTTTAAAATAACTAGCAAGTACGATCTTACTAGTTTTATGTCTTAGACGATACCCACACGCCACCCCGCATATATATATAAAATATATTTTATTATAATTTACCACTAATGCTGCTATGCTAAGAGGAAGCCATCTATTAATTATATTTATTATATGCGTAAGTTTTCTTGATTTGATGCGCACTATATAAATACACAGTCATACCTACCAAATTTTATTAATATTAATTTTAGTAGAATTATAAAGTAGTTTGTGATTTTGTCAATAGTTTGTTAATTCACAAAGTGATTTCTTATATTTTGGTTGTTATAATACGAAATTCTAATTTACAAAGTTATTTAAATTACGATTATATGAAACATTTTAACTTTGTAATCAACGAAATTTTTTCGTACTCTGTTATTTTACAAATTTAGTTCGCAAACTTTAAGTTTACTTTTTTACTTCGTTTAATAACATTCTAGCTTTGTCATTGAAAAAACTATTATTAACAGTGCAGTAGCATATGTTATTGTTATAATGACGCACTTGTATTTGGGTGACGAATGTTAATTTTTATATAATGAATACATCAATTGTTTTTCTTCAAGATCGGCCACTCCATCTGTATGAGCCCATAAATATATTATTCACCAATGCTTTTCATAGTAATTTATGATCATGCGAGTTTGCGTTGCCCTTACTAATAGTGGGCAGCCCAACTAACCAACAAATATAAAAAAATTATAATTTTTAATTAAAAAATATGATAAAAAACCCATACATCCTTAAATTTTATTACACTTTAATAGTTAATTATAATAATATGTATGTATCAGGCTTGTATAGCCCGATGGAGTTCGAAAAGTTTACCTCGAAATAATTTTGGTCTGAGTCATATTTCCTGCGAAGATCTATTTTCAAGATGTTGGTTACGAACCCGCAAAGCTAATTTTGTTTTTATTAGTTGAAATAAAGCGCTATCGACAAAATCGTATTCTGTGTTAGTAGATTATTATCTGACTAGTTTGTTAATCTAACATTAACAAAATAATTATCCTGTTTACTAGTATATACAAATAAGTAATTAGAATTATAACTTGAAGCTTACTCGCTATTGTTAAATAAGGTTCTTACGATGAATGCAATTCTTCTACAGACGCCCGAATGCCCGAAAAAAGGCTGTTTCCTGGAAATTTGTTTGTCAGTGTTTGTTATTTAGAGGGTTCATTTTACTAGACTTTGAGAAATATTATTTTTAAATTGATACTTATTACCTTTTCCGACTGTTACTAACCGCCAAAAATGGAGGAAAAACAGAAAATTGTTCAAATGTTATAAAACCTGAATAAAAAACCCAAAAATAAGACGAAGACAGTTTGAAAAGAAGAGCCTCTTTGATGCGGCCAAAATAACAAACAATGTTATTAAACATCATGTAAATGAAATGGTTACTAATGAAGGAGAGTCACCAGCTAAAAAATAAAAACAGAAAATACTGCCCTTTTCTATCCACTTTAATGGTGACTTTTCAAATATTGATCTACCTACCATTCACATGCCTGATCCCAGTTATTATATTTTACTGCTTTACTTTCCAAGAACATAAGAAAATGCCCGAATAAGAAATAAGAAAGGCCTGAATTTTTTGACAATGTCCGAAATATTAAAAATATATCTGTATAGGAACACTGGAATGCTATTTTTTGCAACAAGATTTATTTGTCTTTGGTATTTGTTTAGGTTTTCGAATATAGCTGAATTTCATATATTTTGTAAGAAACATCTCCACTTTTCGTTAAATTGTTTAGCAAAAAATGTAGTAATTGCATTATGATACTAATTTTTATATAATATATGGATAGGATCTAAGGGATTGATACAGAATATTTTGGTTCAGATAATATTATACTATTTTTACTTGAATTTATTGATTATTTTCTGTCTCTAAAACTAGTATTTAAATGTTGTTTTTGTGTTTCTATTTTGTGTCAATTTTAGCTCATAATTTTTTACCAAATGTGTTTCTTTAATAAATACTGCGATCATTTTGTGAGTATTCAAAAATACATTTTGTCGTTTATTAGCTTAGTTCGCATCCTATTATACAGATAAAATGTCACTTTTCTATCGCGCTTCAATTTATCATTTATGTAAGTGAATTACTCTCGATAAAGAAATGTCACTCGTTTTCATCTGCGTATTATGTTTATATTTTTTTAATTTCCAGTATTCTAGCAACATTTTCTATGAATTTCTTGTTAATTAAACGAAAATTCTTCAGTTTTTGATTTTTAAAATTTTTTAATATTTTTTAAATCGATATAAAGTCTCAATACTACTTTTATCAATAATATTGATTAACATTACATATATTTATTTCAAGCAATTTCAGATATATAAACTGTAATAATTGGTTTCGATTTTAAGTTCTTGTAATTAATGATCTCGGAACGTCAATTTTGTTTTACTGAAAAGAGCAACAGCTGGTTAGCGTTCATGTCTAATTAGTGTATTTCATTTAGTTAATTGGGTGCTAATTTTAACCTGTTTTCTTCACTATACTGAATTAACGAAAATTTTAATCTTTGAAAAGGAGTAAATAAGAATCTGAAACTATAGGTGGACATACTGAGTATATAGATTGTTAATTAGATCATTTGGTCTTGTCAATAATTTTCCACAACTCATTACGTTGAATTTGTTTTTCTCGTCGATGACACGGACGGTAGCTAAAGAGAGCCAGCTGAAACCAGTTAAATGTCAATATTTTTCATTTATTGTCATAAATTCATTTCAATTGCACATTCGTGGCGGTCTTGATTTCTTCGTTCACTTTTCTTCTAATTATTTGAGTAGTTGTTAGAATATTTTATAGTACATCAATTCATTATACCTAACAGACGTATTCATATTTGTAAAATGCCTTAGATATTTGGTTAAAACATTAGAAATTGAAATCTTAGTAAAAGTAAAATATTTACTAAGAGTAAACTATTTTTCATTCAAATCAATGGTTATCACATCACTTGACAAATAGGACAATTTTGTTAATTTGTTATTTTATCAGTTTTAACCTATTTTAATTTTATTATTCTTTTTGTTTTTTACATGTGTGTTGTTTGACTAATAGTAAAAATGCAACTAACATTTCTAGTAACGGATATTGTCTGTTTTTTATCTGTCCCAAGGTAAAATATGATATATCATTTCAGAAATAGTTATTTTTCTAAGCTACTGGCAGTTTTGTATAATGCAGTTTTATACGATAAGCAATTTTAATTTTGTTTGTTTTGTTGTTATTAATATAATTTCGTTTTTAAAATTTGTGATTATCTAACCGTTTCCCAGCTCGCAATATATATCTACTTAGTCAGATTTGAGTGCAGACTGCAGAGCGAATTTCTACAGGAATACGCTAATTCTTTCCTTTTGATTTACTTATTTGTGTGTCAATACATTCTTAATATTCATTTGTAATCTGATACGTGCATTTGTTATTATTAATCTTATAGTATGGATTTGTTGTCTTTTGGAGGCTGTTTGTAGTAAAACCTAAAAATATACAATTTGTAAAAATAAAGTAATTTTGTCAGCCCTTATGTTATTTTGTTGAATTTATTTTATGGTAATTTAACAAATTTAATTCACAGCAACTCCTAGCATTACATTAACATTCAAATATGCTAATTTGACGTGACAGTTATGCCAAAAACGTCGCAAAACTGTATATTTTCTGTTAACCCAAACACGGTCAGAGATGTTGTGTTTTGTATAAATATGCAGTTCTGTTCCGTTACACGTGTTATGTTATTATGTATGAACAATCTAGTTTAATCTTCATTATACTTTTATGTATTTATCAAAGCGGTTAATTTTAGTCTTTGAAAGAAAACTATATAGCTGAATATAATTTAAAAACTGCTAATGTGTACTTATTATGTTAGTTATTAGTTTAATTGTTCAAGATTAAGTATAATTAATGTAATAATGGTAAATGAATTATAGTTATACGAATGTACAAAATATTTTGTAATAATAATTTCGATAATCATACTAATCTGTTGTTATAGCACTGTGCGTCATTATAACCTTTTGTTTGCTACAGTTAATTTAATTGATTTTTATTCGAAATTATTTATTATTCTTTTAAAAAAATCATTTTATATTCACCGTTTTTTGCTAATACAAATAGTTATTTGGCTTTGTGCGTTAATTAAAATAATACTGCAGTGTGATCTAAAAAAAATATTTCACATATAATTGAGGTTTAATCCTTACAGTATGTCAACTGTGCCAATATGTTATTTAGCCTTTTGTTGTTCTTTTTTATTGAAAGAGTCTTAAAGACAGACACGTCATTAAAATACTTGTAATTTAATGAGGACAGCACATTTTATTTGTCTTTTACTTGAGAAAAAATGATAACACCTATATTTGAACACTTATAATTGTTTCAATAACATACTATATGTATTTTTTAATATTTAAATATCTTTTATTAATAATTTGTAAGTTGTTCATCTTTCATACCAAAAAAACAATTATGAACATAGATGATATTGATTTTTACTACACTAATTTCTAATATTCTCCTTCCTGACTTAACTGGCAGTAAAGAAACTCAGTTAATGGGTGAGATATGACTACCACCTGCAGATGTAAGAGAGATTTCTAGTCAAACTCGACGCATAATTATATCGGATTTCTTAGAAAAAGGCTCCAGAATCTCTTATCCTATAACTTGTTTTTCATTCTCTAGGATAGCTGGATCATCTTCTTCAATAGAAATAATATTTTTATTTTAAGATTGGTAAATATTTTAAAAAAATATAAAATTAACTATTTTTAAATATATTTGTAACGACGAAATGCATTTTTGTTTGAGAAAATTAGAATTTTCAATAGAACATAACGCTACATTAAAATCGCTACATGATAGTTGTTTTGTATGTATTTTGCGATATCTGTATAGTATATAAGGCTAAACTGTTTTTTGGTCCGGATATTTGTTTTAGTCTCTTGATATTTGTATTTGTCTCTTGATTTTAAAATCAGCACATATATAGATTGCATGACATAAAATAGCCTGAACTTTTGTTGTCTTAATCAACTCGTTTCTGACTAAGTTTTTGATTATAGATACTCGTGAAGAAGTTTTTTTTCTTCTACTGTTCCTGCTAAGTATACGTTTTACTCAAGTCTTTTTCGATAGTTGAAGTACTCGGTAAGTCTTCTTATTCACGACAGTTAACTGCATGCAAGAGTCCCAAGATTTGACTCTGCCTGGAAGTTCTGCCCAAATTTCCCGATTATTTTTAGAAGTAAATTTGGTTTCATTATCGATTTAGTTCCGCATTACTGCTCACCTATGTGAATTAAAACTAGGCTATCTGCCTCAAGCAGGCGGAGACTGGGGGCGTTGCAGCCAAATTAGTTTCATTTCTTCCGATCTGTGAACTTAGGTGATATTTTATTGCCGAGAATTGATCTCCTTGTAGGCAACACAGTATCTAGCATTACTCTACAATCTGCACTTTTCTATTCAAGTGTATCCGTTTTAAGGCTAAGAAGAGAATGAAATGGAGAATGTGTGACGATTGTATATATGCATAATACTCGACTTTACCCGTCATAATCAGGAAACCAAGGCGATATTATGTAGCCGAGTTTACAATGCAAAGAGAAGGGACTGCTTGTCAAGAAGAATGTAAAAAGAATCGTGATAATCTAAAAGGGAATAAGATAAAAGTAATGATTAGTGAGACTGTTCCTTTGTGTATAGTGGATATAAACGTCTACAAAGATTATTCATAATGTTTTTTAAAATAAATTCTGTTATTAATCCTCTTTATTAATCTTATTTAGTGCGCAATGAAGTCTTTCTTCTACGGTTGCAATCTTATTTTTCTTATTTAGTGTCAATTGGTTAAATTGCTCTATTATAATCTATTACCATCCGCAGTATACTCGATACTCATAAATTTATATAATTATATTTAAAATTGCTTCTGTCAAATATCACTAGACCAATGATATTAAATATACAAGTTAGAATATTCACAAACGAATTGACAAATTATCATTGTTTTTGCCTTTTAGAATATTGTTATTTTTCAATCGGTTCAAAGTTAATTTTTTACTTATTTTTTATTAAATGAATTCATATATTTAATGTATTAATTCTAAAATAGAAATGCTTCCTTCTTAAACTGAATAATTAATATATTATGATCTATCTACGTGTTAGTGTATAATTGCTTTTTAAAAATGTCAACTCTACTTGTTTTAGAAAATAATTTAACTATTTTGATTTATTAAATACATGTAGTACAAAACTTAGTATGTGAAACAATTAAATAAGCCGCTGGTTCATGGTTTGTAAATAAAATATTAAAAAATTTATAAGTAGTATTTTAAAAATAAAATTATCTTTTTTTATTTTGGTTATGAAGTATATTAGTGGTGTTTTATTTCCTATCAATGAGATTTCTAAACGTCTACATCGTCTGCCTAGATCAACTTCCAAAACCCCT
>JAUZND010064328.1:0-17779 GCA_034780555.1 Coelogynopora nodosa | reverse complement strand
TACGTGTCCTCATTGTGAGGAGGAGGAGGAGACTCTGGAGCATTGGCTCCAAGAGTGTCCAGCGCACCTTGGCCTGTGGGTGTTCGGGGTGGGGAGGCCTCCCTTGGCCGTATTGGCGGAGGACCCTGTGGGGGTGGCCTCGTATCTGCGGAGGCTTCAGCTTCCCTGACGGGGATACCGCCTGAACCAACCAACCAACCACTTGCTTCAATCGTCCATCAATCTCATCAACTGCTCCTTTGCTGTGATAGGATGCATAGAAATGCCATGTTATACTGATTTTGAATATGTGGCAAAGTTGGTAAATATTATAAAAGTTGAAGCATTGCTTAAATTGACTGGCAGCATCATCACTAATATCATCATCTTCTAATAGCTCACCTTCATTATGTTAGCGTCTGGTGAAATTTTTCAGATAAGCATACACAGAAACTTTATCATGATCATGGTTGTCACTGACAATAGCCATTGTTTTACTATGTTCCCATTCCAATAAATTGCTGGGAATAATGTAACACCAGTCTGCTTCCAATGTGCAGATTGGACTTAGTTTTGGTAACTACAAGTAAAATGTATGCTGAAATCTACTTGCATCACCTGCTCCTTGCCTGTTTTGATTGCATCAAATGCTTTAAACTGTTCATATTTGATGAAACAATGGGCCAGACAAACACAGGTTACACACATGAGAAAAAGTGCCTGTATGTTCCATTTTCTCAATTCTTTGTTAGACCTGTTTCCATTGCCAAAACTTGACTTCATCTGTATTGTCTACATCAAGAAAGGACAGACAAACCTGACAAGTGTGAAGCATGCAATTTTCCGACATTGCAAAGTAATGCAGCTACAAGATTAGTGGCCAGTGGAAGTGGGAATAGAGTAGAAAGTGACTGACTCCAGCAAGAGGCGCATGTTTTCATGCAACATACACAAACATTATGAGGAATCTTACTGGACACCAAGACAAATTCTGGTCTCAAATGCTGAAAGACTGATCTTTTAGTTTTCACAGTATGGGGTATATGCCTCTGAAAAAATCAACATATGACATAGTTGCTTATGAACTTTCCCTTCATGCGATTTGACAAACGATTATCTTTGTTATCAGGTGTTTGGCAGGAAATATTGTAACTGCAGTAGAATAAGCAAACATTGTCTTTGGTAACTATGGAGATATATGGTCTTTAGGCATTTACCCTATTAGGAACTGCTGACTCTTTTCGATCTTTAATAGATGATAGACATTTTTTAGTCAACACTTTTAAGACTTCTCTATGCTTGCATGGTAAATGAGAAAGGGATTTTTTTATCTTACTGACACTTCTATTAAAAACTACTGGGCTAAGTAATGTTTTACCATTACCAGCTATAGCTTCTTCTGTTGTCAGTACTCTGCATCTCTCGCTTGTTCTTTTTTCTGGTTTACTGGGTAAGTTTCTATATTCTTTAGCATTGCTGATATAAACATTGCTTTTATGCATTCGACAGCTTCATTCTGTAACATTTGAAAGAGTATTATATTGGCTTATTAAAACATTTTGGATAAATGTTCACTAATAGAAATATATTATTCAAATATAAATTGTTATCATTAGAAGAAGTGATGGTGATGTAACTATATTATTTAGATAATAATTACTTTGGCAATGACGTCTATGAGATAATAAGATTGTTTTTCGCGATCAAGATGATGAAGTGCAACCAAAGCAACATGATATATTTTCAGTGCAAGTTTGAAAATTATAATCTAAAATAAAAAATGCGAATTGTAGATTATAATAAAATATCTAAAGACATTGTTGTTTATGCATATAAAATTATATGAACATAAAATAATTTTATATATAAAAAATGATTTAGGAACTCTTATGTTATGGTAATAGAATGTGCCTTTAGACCCGATTTAATAAGTAGTAAATTATATGTTTATTTAAAAAAATCAGATATGGTACAAAAACTATGCAATTAAAAAAATATGTAGTTGAAATATTGATAAATATCTATAATAAATTTAATAATATTTATGACTAATATATGTGGTATTGTATAGGCTGAGTGACTGAGTTTACAGAAAAACAGTGGGTAGATATGAGTAAATTCCAGAGGGGGGGGGGGGGGGGGAATACCCCAACTAATTTCAACAGGGGACGGGGATGATCAATGCAGCCTATTTAGTAAAATTTATCTAAAATTGGGTATATTTATAGGCAGTTAATTTACTCCTGTTTATAATATTAGAAGAAGCCGGCACAGATTCAGGAGTCACAGCTAGTTGGGGAAAGCTAGTATTTTTTGCAGAGAGTCAAGTCCGGCTATGCCTGGAAGGGGTTGGCATTGGCATACCTAGGATTTTGTTAATGGTGGTGCTTCCAAGGCCAAAAACTTTAGTACAGTCACACTTTTGAAATTAAATTTGATCATAATGCAAATATAGGTTGTATCATAAAAAAACAAGCGGTTGTTAGGTTTCTGTGAACTTATTATAAGATAAAGTCACAAAAAATATAAGAAAATCGATCGATATGTACAATATCAATTTAAACAATATCACTATTTTCATAGTTTAAAATATAGTTCCCACATAGTTCCCGTGCTACTGCTCAATTATATATCGAAAGTAGAAACATATGCCTATTGAGACAACGAACATACTCATCAGATGTTAATCCCTGTGACTAATATATATTTCCGAGGCTAGAGGAAATTATCAAATAGTTTGATCCATTGAAGAAATCAGAAACTTCTTCACAGGAGAACTTACAAATTTTAAATAACAATTAAAAAATGGAAGAATTTGGACAGCCGCCTATTTTTTATAATCCAGTCTAGAATTCGTGAATGCAAATTGAAAAAAAAATTGTATAAAAATAAATAAAATACAATTAATTAAGATTATTAATCACATAATGAAACAAAAAAAGTTATGATCGTGAGTTATTCAGATGGCGTTTTCTTCAATTTGGTTTTCTCACTAATGATCTAAAAATATAATAATTATTATTTATTAGTAATTATAATATTTATTTTATTAATAATTATAATATTTATTTTATTAATAATTATAATATTTATTTTATTAATAATTATTATTTAACTTAATTTATTTGAAATAATATTATTAAAATTATTATTAAACTTAGTTCATTAAAAAATATTATTTAACTTAATTCATTAAAAAGTATTATTTAACTTAATTCATTAAAAAGTATTATTTAACTTAATTCATTAAAAAATATTATTTAACTTAATTCATTAAAAAATATTATTTAACTTAATTAATTAAAAAATAATTATACTATTAATCTTAATTAATTAAAAATGCATTTAACTTAAATTTATTCAAAAATTAATTATTAAGTAAAAAATGATTATTTATTATATTGTAAGAACATTGGTTTTTAAGATTAATATAATATTTGAATAAAGTTGAATAAATTAAATAGTAAAATTTTACACATTATGTTTATTATAATTAGGCTCTAATTATTCAGAAATAATATGTACATACTCGTCAATGCATTTTCTGTTTATCAAAACACAAGTATTTAAAAATAATATAATTAAAAATACAATTTATCTAATTTTAAAAAGATATGATTGGGTAGTGTACTACATTATATGTAGTTGTAAAGATAATATACCGCTTATACTATTTTTAGACACACCTTATGCTTACAATAGCGTCGAGAAACAGCCAATGTTGGCTTCAAAGCTGCAATATCGATTTACCCATCTAAAATACTAATGGTAGCATTGATTAAAATTGCAGTCATATCTTTTAGCACTTATACAATGTTTGTAAGTTAATACAGTTTTGAGAAACACTTTATGATTATCATTGCAGATTTATGCTAATGACAGCTATGAGAAATGACCCCCTGTATAATACTGGTTATACCTTACTATGGATTTTCATGTTTTTAAATATAATTTATATATGAATTAAATAAAATACTGGAAAATATCAATAATAAGTCTAATGGTTAAGAAGCTATTGGTATTTTAATTTAATCTCAAATAGTATTTTACAATAATTAATGACTTTATAACATTTTAACCACTGCTATAAGTTTATCAAAGTTACACAAATTAAAAATTAAGGTTTATTCTATGTTAATTGCCACAATAGATTTTGAAATACCTACATAATATTGCAAAATTCCAGAATAAGGATTTTTTAGCCTGCAGTGTATATTTTAAATAAAATATATTAATTTAATAATTATTAGTTGAAAAATGTTTTTAATGATTTTTAACACTTTATTTTTAGATTAATACTGATTCAACTGAACAGGAAAAGGTATGGGAAATAATGCTTGTATCCTAACTAAATAACAAACAAAAAATTGTGTTTGCTTTTGTTTGATAATCATTTAACCGAATTTATAATAATTTTTTAACTATAATATTGTAAAATTAACAAAGTAACTTTTAATCATTTTTCTGTTAAAGTCAAATATATTATACATTGCCATATATTTTATAGACAGTATGAATTAGTAATTGTGATATTTAATTTTCAAAAAATTATTACTATGGAGTAATACAAAATATTCTAGTCTATAAATATAAAATCTGCACTGATAGAAACTATTCCCCTTACTAAAAATTATATCATAGTTTATTTAAACTAGGTTGTTTGTAAGTATTAAACATCTTAATGAGTAGCTACAGTGCTACATATGTGAATCACACTTTCCACACTACATTGTAAAAAATGTCTTTGAATGAAATATGATATTCAAACTTAATGTTATATTATATAAACAAAACTTAGATTAGAGAATAATACTGAATGTATAAACACTTACAGAATACTTTATATGCTCAATGTCTATGCTCTACTTCTTCCGCCCAAACTGCTTTTATTCTATGCTTTATTATTTTTATTTAATGCACCATGAAAAATTTTGTATGGTTAGCTCTGCAAATTTTAGTATATAAAAACTGTTTTGATATATTTCAAAGAGTTATGTATCATTATTACTTGTATAAAATAGGTAGTTTGAGAGATACTTAGGAATAAATATGCATTTATTTAGTTGTGTCATTGCCATAGCAACTTATTACCAAAATATGTATCCTGTTAAAATAATCTTATTGATTTCTGTCAGGATAAAAACCAAATTTAGTTGATAGCAATTACTTCAAAGGCATAATAAATGGACCATTTAAAATATTTTACAAAAAAATTCAGTCTTACTTTGTAATATATTTTATCTGTATATTTATAAGTTTATAAATATGTATGTTTCTGTTTTTGTCTGTATAATATAATAATGTTATTAAAAATAAAATTTAATTTTTAAGCACTATGGGTAACTACATAATTGAAATTATTATTGAAATTAAAGATTTTAGGCTGTAACTCAAGAGTCTACCCTATTAATTCATAACAAAACGTGGATGCAATTATTTATTGCGCAATGGTGTGTACCTAACCCATTATTTCAAACTATTCAAATTAAATATATTATTCGCCATATTTTATTTAGTTATAATTGAAAATGTATGTGCTTCAATTAGTTTGAATATATCTAAAAAAAGACACACTTGAAACATTAGAAACGATAAATATTAAACCATCATTAAACATTTATTCGGTTATAAAAAATTTCATAGACAATGCAGTGAATGTGTAGTAGGCTAGTCTAGTTTTCAAAGTAAAAGAATAAAGGATGTGTTTTCATATACTATAGATGTATATTAAATTATTGTTAATGTGTTTATTATTATTTGTTTGGTGTTTTTTTGCCTTTCAGATTTGTATAAATATATAGGTATTTTGTACAGCTTGAGATATTATAATAAATTTAAAGCACATGTTTTTAAAAGTCAATTAACATAGACAATAAAGAAGTTAAATGATGAGATTAACTTTCCATTTGTATATTTTATTTTTAATTAATTTGTTGTTTTTCACAATTAATGAATATACCGATATAATCATTTGAGTTTTTAAATAATTTATAATAGCTCCTCTCAATTATATTGTAGTTTATAAATTTTTATTATGTCATTATAATATAACATATTATAGTAAATTATTGGCTTTATCATTTTGAAGAATTTTGCAAAGAATAATCTGATATTTTCTTTATTTTTTGGTGTGCGTAGTTGGTGGTAATAGTTAATTACTATATAATTGTTACAATTCTTTTGTATTACTAAATATTTTTCATAATAAAGTACGTTAGAAAATGTATTTGTACTATTAAAGTAATTATTAATTTCTTTTGTGTAAAATGTAAAATCTTTTTTCTAAAGGTATTATCATGTTCTGTTTTACTAGGTTTTGAAATAAATCTTAAAAACATATCATTGATTTTTTTTATCAAACTAAACATTTTTTAATGGTTTCAAATATTCAATGATTTGATTAATTTAATACTGTCATAGTTTATTATCAACTGTTATAACAAAAAAATTGAAAATCAGTGCTGCTATCTTTATATGTTAAATGTATTTTGCTTTTTATATTTAATAATCAATAAAAATTTAATGTATTACTATATACCATTAAATAGCTTTTAGTAAATGTACATGTCAGAAAGAGTGTATGTAGCCTGTAGAAGCCTATTCAGGCACTACTGTAATGCTATTGTCTTTTTTGTTTATGCGACATGTGGTTTGTTGTTTTACCAGCAATTGGTTAAATATGATCTGTTTGTATTTAGTGACAATTTGAACACCCGTCTTTATGCCTATAGTTACTTATATACATATGTAGATAGTATAACTATACGTGCTCACAAACGTGTTTCTGCTACTACTCTTGCTTCAACGCTAAATGTTAAACACACATCATGTTTTTTCAGCAAAGTGAAACGGAGACTGAAATGATATCAGGATTAAGATCATGCGACGCATGTGTCCGATCAGTTGAAGATATCACTGAAGTATTACATGTACGTTTTGTTTGTTTAAAAAGATTATTATTTTTCATATGTTTTTGCTGTACTATACTATTCTATTTAATTTTTTAAATTATGTATCCTCAGTTATAAATGTAACCTTTATTTACTAAATTATAATAATACCTATCTGCATGTTCTATCTAACTTGTTGCGCTCAATTCGCGTCACTTTAATTTTAAACCATCTTAGTTCTTTTGTTTCTTTGCAAGTAAATGTTTAGCTAAATATTTAGTCAATAGTTAGCAAACATCATGTTCTTTTATTGTAATAGTTAAACAGGTAGACAACTTATAGCGTTAGTCAATGTTTTCTTCAATTACCTACTTTGCAGGAAGGAGATGTTTGAGGAAATTAAATGCTTTAATTAAATTAAATGTTTGTAATTGGTCCAAATCTATGCTGAGAGCATCTTTTCATGCACACTATATATGATCGTATATACACCATTGCTGTACCTATATTTAAAAATTGTACAGACTTTTTTAATTAAATATTATTATATATTAATATTTTAATTATGTTTTGTATTATAATTTAACCAAATCATTTTATATAAATATTTTTTGTTATAAAAATGTGATATTCGTTTCTGTTAGTTTTAAAGCAACAATAAAAAAATACTTAGATATCTATAAATTTACCTTTATCATTCACTAAATATTCACAGAAGAAATAATTTTATCCTTTTTGCTATTCGAGTTTTGTGAATATTTCACCGGTTGAATATCCCCTCCCCTCTTTTCTTCCAACTTTATCGCCAGGTTAATCTTCGTTCCGGTCTCTCCGAGTCAGATGCCCTTCGACGAAGGCAACTGCATGGTCCCAATGAGTTTGAGACCCCCGCGGATGACCCACTCTGGGTTAAATATCTGGAACAGTTCAAGGAGCCTATGATCATGTTGCTGCTCGGCTCAGCCGTTGTCAGTCTGTGCATGCGCCAGTTTGACGACGCGATCAGTATTACAGTAGTAAGTTGTTTATGTATTTTTCTCTTCTAAATTTAGAAAGTTCCTTCCGTATGTCGCCTTTAATTTATATTTACTAACCAACCGAGTAGATAACGGAAATTTCTACTGAGTTAAGTATGGAGAGTGCAAATGCATTCCTTAAGAATTGATCGGAAGTATCAGTCCCTATTACATAAATACGATATGTATACTACATGTACACTTTTGTATAAAATAACTACAAGTCTATGTACTACAAGTACTATGTAAGTGCATGATGGATAAAGCGCCGCCCATATTCAACTTTTTCTATATCTCCTAGTACCATACTCTTACCTATTATCAAGATTGCTCGTATATCGACCAATAACGTTTATATCACTAATATATTCCGTATGGCTTCGATATCGCCAGTTAAGTTCAGTAGCTCCAATATGTAATTTGCATACACCAAACCCCATAAAATCCTAAACTTTAACTCATAAAATGCTTACTTCGATATCGCCAGTTTATTTCAATACATCTAGTAAACAATTTGAATACAGTGCACCCTAAATAAAGTTTTAAAACATTTTTGTGGGAGTTTTTCTAACGATACGAATATTGGATAATGTGTAACAATACATACTGAACGAACTCAGAAAAGTTAATAAACACTTGACAAACAGAGTTGTCTGCCAGGGAGAGATATTAAGGAACACTGACACCGAAATTCTAACCTGCTACCTTCACACTTAATCAACTAGGCTATCTAAGAGTTTAATTTTCTAAAATCTTATGTCTTACCTAATTAAATCCTAATGTTTAACCTTCATAAAGTTTTAAAATCATTAAAATCTACTCCCATAAAATTATAATCATCTAAAATAATACAATATAGAAAATATTGGTTGATATGACATCGTGTATTATTACTAGTATAACACATGTCAGCATACAACAAAAAAGTCAGTCGCCGCTATTCAGCAATATTTATTATTGCTGATTCAACACATTTTGGAATACAACACAAAGTCTAATGCCCCTGCAATTTCTCCTAAGCGACTTTACTTTCTGTATAGTCCTAATCAACATATTTGTAGTTTTCTATTGAAGTCCACTGTCCGACATGGTATCTGACTTCATCACGGAAAACGTAGCATCTCTTTTTTATTGCTTCCTCTAAGGTGGGGTTTCTGGGTCTGAACATCATTTTTATGTGATATACGTTCGTAAATTTGGTAAAATTCATCGTAATCGTTTATCTCTACAACACTTGTTTTACAAAAGTAAAGTGGCAGTGTTTTTTGCTTCACGGTTTTTTTATATCCTTAATTGTATGTTCTCCAATTTTTTCAACAAGTATATGCGAAATCAGGAATTAGTTTGGTTGAGGGTGACAATCACCCCTATTAAATACGCTCAGTTTGTTATCGGTATTAATTAGACGTTTATAATCAACGTCTTCATTAGTCCACGAATCGTGAATAGTAGACTGTACGTTTCTGATGCATACGTTTCAAGGTTGTCGACGGGAACGTAACACCTTAAGACATATTAATTCATTTTTATAGGCTTTGCTATTCGATAAATGATTGTCTATAAACATAGAAACATAACCTCACTATTTATACGGAATGTATATTAGATTCAAGCACAATACTAACATGACGGTTGCAGGCCCATTACTCTCGGAAAGACTATATTTTTAGAGAATTTACTGTGCTTTTGTCGGCTGCTATTCAACTAACCTTTGCGGACTATTCACTGCTTTGTGGGAACAAAGTACAAGCTGACAGGCACGTGACCTTGTTAATATTATTAAGGTACATGAAAACGCACTGCCCAAGTCGTTTGTATTGTGCAACCACACATAGCTGTTTTGTAACGACCAACTGACTGGACACAGATGAAATATATGTTACAGGTATATGAGAAACCTTACAGAAGATGAGATCCATCCTCATTGCCTCAACAATGAGTATTTAGCGCATCGAGTCAACGTCTACTCAAGGAATGTACTCCGTATTATGTTCCAAACTCAACAGGATTTTTTCCGGGTCGTCATGAACATTATTGGCCAAAGTTATGTTATATGGGAGTATATACAAATAGCCACATTAGCATCTATTGTGTGCATATCGCTTATGTATTGGGGATTGGTACATTTGATCAATTCTTAATTACTACAATTGCACTCTCCATTCTTTATTTATTCGGCAGCCCGTTGAAATCAACCTGATAAGTCATTTGGACAATTGGTATATCAACGGTCGCTATTGCCATTGGTTACTAACGTATTAATTATTTTAATCATTTTGCTAATCGCTCTACCCAGTTCTACCGCACCGACCTATTATTATTGATTCACCTTCAGATTTTTTAAAATGTATTATTAATAAACGAAAATCGTATAAATTATATGAATTGTGTTTTTATAAGTTCTTATAATTTCAGTTGTAATATTAAAAAAAAAAATTAAAATATAAACTTCTTCAGAGGAAAATATAAAAAGTAACAAAAATAATATTTCGTACTAGCAAAGTACCATATCAAAACTAAAAAGCTTTTCGTGGTAGACTAAATTTGCAGAGATGTAATTTGGTTGGCTCTATAATTACAATATCTAATTTATACAAAGTTACATTTTGTTTACTTTTATTTAACAGTTTGCATCAACGGTTTGGTTCTATATTTTGTGTTCTGAATAATACTCCAGTTATGCTTTGAGAATTCCATGGTCATTTTTTACAGTTATTTTTAACTGTTTTTCGTGTGAAAATCCGGAATATGAGATTAAATTAAAATAATAAACAAACTGAACATTATAATATATTATATCTTTTGTTTATTTGTGTATTACTTATAGTTTTGTTTATGTATTATAGTTTCCCTAATTTATAAGTCAATTTTATTGATTTAATGAAAAGCGATGAACATCTGTGCATTTCATATTGTTTCACTACAATATTAAGTGTGACATTTCTTGCTCGTATGTTATTTTAAATGTTACTTTAGTCATAGTGTATTAATATTGTTAGCAACCTATATTACTGATTCATAGCTTTTTTTTTACAATATAGACTTTATTAAATCTTTTTTCTTGCTTTAAGGCAAACAATCGATAATACTAATATATCTGTCTGTATAATAACAAAACCAATATGTGTAGCACGCGTATTTTCTTTAACGAAGTAATCAGTTTGAGTAATCTGTGTTTTGTGGGCTATTATACATTGTTTAACCAGCATTTGATTGCACATCTGACAATATTCAGAAAGTTGCACACACTAACTGCTGTACTACAAAGGACACGTTTTTGTAACAATTTATTTTATAACCAATATATTGTTAAATCTATCGTGTATTTAATATTTTGAAATCAAAATATATTTGTCTAATTCGAAGTATCTGTATATATGTTATTGCGCGTTGATTTAATATATCGATAATTTAGTAGTTAACTTCATCATTAGTTATCTTAAATCAATTAAAGTGTTGAAATTATTGAATAGTGTGTTTCTATTTTCAGGCTATAATTATCGTTGTAACGGTAGCCTTCATTCAGGGCTACAGATCAGAGAAAGCTCTAGAAGCATTGAAGATGTTGATGCCACCGAAAACTCACTGGTGAGTGTTTTAAATTAAATAAATAATAGTTTTAAATAAAACTACTCACTGGATTCAAAATGAGCAAGCACCATTTTAAATATATCATCCAATTTTCAGCTTTAAATAAAATGCTTGATGCGTTATGCTTGATTTTTTGTGTTATAAACAGGCTATTCTTCAATATTTATTTACTATATATTTTCAATAATATAATATTCTATTTTTACCGAGTTCGTAAAATTGCCACTTGTTTAATACGTCATATGAGCAAAAAAATCGAGTTTGTTAAATTCTTCTATTTACTATACCGATTACAGTAATTCTTTCATAACATTTGATTCAAACTTGCCTCTTAATAAAATAATCATTATTCTGTTCCGACATTTCTATACATTGTCTGGAACTGATGTAATTAATATTATATCAATATTGGGTAAAATGGGGAAAGGAGTGCATATCATTGATATTTCCTAAATAATTAACTGTTAGTTGACTTACATGTTTGAGTTATAGGATTGATTTCTACCAGAAAATTGGTATGTGAACTAATAGTAAGTCAGTGTAAAAATAAAAAGCAATTTGTTGTAGTTAATAACATTCGTGAGGTTTTCAAGTAGTAGTACTAGTGTATGTTGCTCACTAATTTTATATTTCACATGTTTGTCATGAAAACTATTTAAAACATAAACTCTTAATTTGATTGATTGACAGTTAGAAACATTACTTACACCAAATCAGAACAAGACACCATCATATACTTGGGATTTTTATGATCCACTGAATAATTTATACATATTGATTTTCTTAAAATTTTACAGAATTTTTCATGCGTATTTTGTAATTTAATAAAGTCGACTGTTGTGGAGAATTCTGACTTTTAACATTTGTTATGCTATTGGATACACTTATGGCGACACGTCCTCAAATCCTCGAGATCGAATTCTCCCACAACCCCTAATTCTTCATAGTCTCAAACATTCCCTCGCCAATTCTCAATATTCAGGGCCTCCCATTATTATCAGTATCCCATGCTTCTTTCAATCCTTAATATCCCATGCCCCCCCCCCCCCAGCCTACGCGACGGCCACTTGCAGACATTCTATGCCCGCGAGCTTGTGGTGGGCGACATCGTGTATTTGGGCGTGGGGGACCGTGTCCCGGCCGATCTACGCCTGATCGAGGCCAACGACCTCAGCATCGACGAGTCCAGCCTCACCGGAGAAACCGAGCCGGTCGAGAAGACCACGGCCACTCTCAGTCATTCAGACGCACCCGTGAACAACGCGGGAAGCCACCATCATCCCCTCAACAACCCGGCTACAAACAGTGGTCTGATTCCACCGGTCAATGCCGGACTGGTTGGCCTGATGGGCCGGGAGCTGGAGGTAACTTCTTCCACGCAGCGGGTGCTGTCCAGTGCGGACCGGATTAATGTGGCCTACATGGGCACAATGGTGCGCTGCGGCTCGGGCAAGGGGATCGTCATTGGGACCGGGGAGCGCTCTGAGTTTGGCGAGGTTTTCAAGATGATGCAGTCGGAGGAGGTGATTTATATATTTAGTTGAGCATGGTAATGGGAGATGTTTGCGTCAGCTGATCTTTAGAGACATGTTATATATAATTTCACGATTTTTTGGAAGAATAGTGAGGTTTTACGAAATTTTGCTAATTGTAATTCACGAGTGACAGAAGGTGTCTATGTAGTCTATTGGTTAAATGGAGTAATTATTTAGCTGTCGGCATGAAACAATTATTAGGTTATTTGATCAAATTCGTGAATATAAAACAATTCAATTAGTAACTTATACTATTTATTTGATCATTGTTACAATATTATCTAGTCTACTTTTATAAGAGTTTCATTATTAGTGAATATATAAACAACAAACATTATTTATATTTACCGATTAAAAACCGAATTATTTTTTATGTACATACTTCCATTTTTCATATCCTCTTTAACAGTATCTCCTGTCCAGTTATATAGTCGAAATTTACTTTTTAAAATACCATGCGGCCAATCAATTAGCATTTAGCAGAATTGAATAATAATATTTGGAAAATGCTCTTTGTGAATAACATAATTGACCTGTAATTCAATATATTTTACATTTTATAGATGGTCAGAGTGCAAACGAATAACACTGGTATTGTCAAATTATCAAAATATAAATTTTGAGTAAAATAAAAACAATTATTTTAATCAGTTCTATTCAATTAAAAATACTCTATATGTGCAATTCCGTTTATCACATTTCGACTAAATGTCATTTACCGTTAACATTAATTGTCAGATAAAAATTATAATTTATTTAAGTTTTGTGTAAAAAGAGTTCTTCAATTAAACATTACTTTTTTATTTTTAGGCTCCAAAAACTCCACTACAGAAAAGTATGGATTATCTCGGCAAGCAATTGACCGTATACTCTTTCTGTATCATTGCTGGGATTGTGGTCATTGGTCTCATTCAGAATCGCAAAATTATGGAGCTCTTCACCATTGGAGTCAGGTGTGTATTATCTATAATATACTCTTTTTATACTTGACATATTTTACATGTTATGAAAATGTTTCTGTATGGAAAAAAGCTGTTAAGATAATATATACAGGTTGATGTTGATTTTTTTTATTTTTTGATGTGCTTTTTTAAGTATTATTACAGATTTCAATAATTTTCGTGCCGAAAAGGATTCACTTTATAATTTCTAAAATCTGAAATAAAATATAGTGGGGATATAAAAATGGAATTTGTACGGGTCCTTCTTGGTTAATAGTATGTTTCAAACTAACTAATGAATAGTCTGTATCGAGCTCATTCAATAGGGGAACAAAATTCTCAACAAATGTCATTCTCGACGACAGTCATATTGGCATTTTGGTTCAGTCTGATATTCATTGCTCTTTTTCTCATGCATTGTCCGGTTATGTTCCTTATGAAGAATGATATCGTATCCTATCAATTGTATCTATTAATTGTAACAGCATGAATCCACCAGTATTTGTTAATCGCAATAAGATATTTGATTGAGAGCGATTAAGAGAAGGAGAACAATTCTACTCCTACTAGAAACATGAAGCGCAAATACAAGTATCATATCAGTATGTGGATTTGGAAAAGTCTAAATAATAATACTCCCTCAACACAGGGTGGCTGCCGGTACTTGAAATTCCAGTAGCCCAAAAGTGAAATTCCAGTATAATTATTGTACTGGAATTTCACTTTTGGGCTAAATTGTTCTGGAAATTTATGTTTTTATGAAGATTACATTTTTACATACGGAATTGTGGTACGGAATAGACGTTTTTCAATGATTACACTATACAGTCACTAAATCGGATGAAGTTATTTGTGAAATTAAGGTAAAATTATTGTTTATTCTTTCTAAGTTATAATAATATTGACTTGTCTTATAGTAAGAAATATTATTTTCTGGAAAATAATGTGAAATACTGGAAATGTAATGGAAAAACGTTCGGTCACATTGGCAGCCAGCCTCTCAATAACTCGGATATTAATTTTGACGGTAATATCAAGAAACATGTCAATAATAGATTGAAGAACAAAGGATTCATCATCACTTGTCATTTTTATTCAGATGTACCAAACAATAAACTAAAAAATAAACAAAAAATATTGACCACAACAATTTTACGATATTAAACTTGAGGAGTTTAGGGATTTTACGGTACTAAACGTTAGGAGTTTAGTGTGTTAAAGTCTTTTGGAATAATTTCTTAGACACGAGAATATGTGAAAATTAAACAGCGAAACTGTCCTTTAGAATACATCGAGTTAGTGCAAAAAGTACGGCGTACCTGCATACGTTTTCGTTTTTTATTTATATATTTATACTATAAATATATATTGTAAAACTTGTATATTATAATAAATGTAACAGACCAAGATGTAAAACCTGTCCTGGTTTTTAAATATTTATGAAGTAAAAAATTATCTCGTAGGAAAAATATTAAAGTAAAAAATAATAGAACATGTGCACCAAAAATTATGCATATGCAATTATTTGTAAAAAATGTAAGGTAATAAATATTGGACAAACAGGAAGACCCATTTCTGAAAGATTATCAGGACATACATATTATGATATAAAATTAGCAAAAATGGGTAAATTAAAAGTTATTGAAACGTCAGAACATTTTAACCTACCAGATCATTCTGAAAATGACATACATATTACTATACTCTATCATAATGAAAGTTGGAATGTCGAAGACTGAATTAACCAAGGAGGTTTTTCATTTCAGTTTTAAAGACATTACATCCAACATAAACGATGCAGTGAATTGGCAAAAGATTTTTATAATACATTTTAATTCTTTATTATGTTATTGATTGCTATATATATATTTGTTTATCTCCATAATTCATGATTTTTTGTAAACAATTTTTGTTGATTATAGTCCCATGTTAAATTGAATTTTCAAATTTTAATATTTTATTAATATTTCGTATTTCTCCATGTATAAAATATTTTTTAAATAATTTTTTGATTGAAAAACACTAATTTAAAAAAAGTTGAAAGCGCTCTTAATAAAAAAATATTTATTCCACATACGGCGATTATGTTTTTATTATACAATGTATGTATATATTTATATTATACATATATAGTATCAATGTTTTTTATTCTTTAATACTAGTAGTATATTTGAAACAAATTTCCAATGGTCACAGTAGTACTCCCATACTCGATGTAGTTGGAATTCCCATTGAAATCACCCTGATCGGACATTGTATGGCTGCAAAGCATAATATTTGGGAAAAATCAATAAATGTACTTGAATTAATCGGAAATGACCCTGACCCTGTTTAAATCGAATTATCTATAAATAAACTCTAGATCACAAATGTCATTTAATATATATTTATTCACTTAATTACAAATTTTATTTGGAGTTAAGTCGCCATACATATTCCAAATATTTATTATAGAAGTAATAATGGTTATGTTATGTTTTATTAATTTGCTAATGCATTACATGTCATACACACAATGCTATTAAATGTTATCGGCAACTGTTGTATTACTAATTAATATTATGTAATGTATTTATAGAGCACTACAAATTGAAATTGTGACTCAAGCGCATTTTATAGACATCCTAATTATAACAGACAAGAAATAGAAGACTTAATGGTGTATAGATCTTATATTTATAAGTATTATACGTTTTTATAAAAACCAAGTGGGATACATTGATTAGTTTGAAGGTTTGTATTGAGTTTGTCACTATCTCTAATATTTCTAAGCTGTGGTATTGCAATTGTAAATGACAATATTCCATTACTCAAGTCCATCACAAAAAATATCAAAATTAAAAATGTGAAGAAACCGGAAATTTTCAAAGCGACTTTTAAATAATTATAAAATTGTATTATAATATCAAGATGATTTAAGGGAAAACAACAAACATGAACCAACTTCAGAATATGGTTTACCACTAATAATAATAACTATAATGATATTAATCACAAAATAACTTGTTACAGTATCGTCTTATTGTGCCGCCTTCTCGTTCAGTCTGGCGGTGGCAGCTATCCCCGAGGGCCTCCCAATTGTGGTCACAGTGACACTGGCAATCGGACAAATGCGGATGGCCAAGCGCAACTGTATTGTCAAGAAACTGCCCGCTGTTGAGACCTTAGGTTTGTAGTGGAACCAGAGTATTTATTCTCGTCGAATTATGAAGTTTTATAACTTTCATATCTAACCAGACATTATGTATTATAATAATCACGTAATATTATGAGTACATATTTTATTTGGATAATAGTCACAGCACTGTGTTTATTGATAGTTCCCGATATTTTCAAAGTATCTAGCTAAGATTATTGTACCCTGAAACATCGAGTTATATTATAAGTATATTCTGTTTCTTACAAAAAAATATTAAATTTAAAAAAATGTTTAATTCACATTATTTATATAATTTTCATTAACACTAATTCTAACTTCTTTTATTAAAACTTCAAACGTTGATTACCGTGTGCACCAACCATGCACTACTGTGTGCACCAACCTTGCACTACTGTGTGCACCAACCTTGCACTACTGTGTGCACCAACCTTGCACTACCGTGTGCACCAACCTTGCACTACTGTGTGCACCAACCTTGCACTACTGTGTGCTCCAACCTTGCACTACTGTGTGCTCCAACCTTGCACTACTGTGTGCACCAACCTTGCACTACTGTGTGCACCAACCTTGCACTACTGTGTGCACCAACTTTGCACTACTGTGTGCACCAACCTTGCACTACCGTGTGCACCAACCTTGCACTACTGTGTGCACCAACCTGGCACTA
>JAUZND010064327.1:0-40032 GCA_034780555.1 Coelogynopora nodosa | reverse complement strand
TATCAAGACAGTTTCGGGCCCCTTACCCACAACTGTTACTCCCGCGGGGCCCCGACGAGCAAGAAGGATGGGCCCATCCCTCTTTCGGAAATTAGAATATTTTTCCGATACACTAATACGTATTTTAAAACAAAAGAGCATTATATAACTTTGACAACATATATAAATTATATTACTGAATTGAATTATATTTAAATATATCGTTATATGTTCATCATTATTTTAATTAGGCCAATGAGTTTTACTCAAATTATAAAATTTTAGAAACTTCCTAAAGTTTCTCAACATTTTTTAAAATTTACCCAACAAGCAAAATGTAATCAAATTGAAACGTAATGATAATTTTTATATATTTTTTCGAATCATATTGATTGATTCATTAATGCACTTACACCATATTTATAAATAGTGCTTATTTCTGTTTTAGTTTTTTTAATTACCTATTGATCATTTGTATATAATATGTTTTTAACAAAGATACATATTTAAATAATGCTTTTTGCTTCTTCTGACTTTTTGGTTGACATGTTATCAAGTTGTTAACAACCTGCTTCTCAGTGATGTTAGAGTAAAACAGCCGGACCTTCGGTTTTGCTCACAGAATCCAATATCATCACTCACAAAACTATCAAATACAGTTTCTCACTTATGTATTGAGTTAGATCAAGATATACAATCAAGGTCGAATGGGTTCTTTAATCTGCTAACCAACCTATTTTTAATGGTTTACTCTCAACTACAGAAGACCTGGATGTGTATTTCTCCATAGTTTCATCCTTAAAAATCGTTTTCTTGCTTTGTCAAAATTTGTCATGTGCTTGATGGTCTTGTGACATGTTAATGCTGATCCTAAACAAGGCTCCAGTTAAAATAAATTGCTTGTGACAAACATTAGTTTTTTGTTCTTTTATCTCTACCAAAATTGGAGTTCGAGCAATCAAGGATGCCCTTATTTTTTCTGGTTGAGAATCAATGGTTCTTTCATTCAGATGCAGTTCTTGAAGTTGAGAGATATAAAGCACAATGTCAATATTTAGAGCAATCTAACCATGCCAAAAGAAAAGGCGTCATGGGTCAAGCTGATCAGTGGTTCAAATAATGTGTTGCATGACGCCTGTTCCAGACTTACTACAGCTGTCCAACAGTCATATGACGGAAATATCGATATTTTCTGCAATTATTGATTGCATAACCCGCATTTGAAAGAACTGCTTGACATATGTTTCAAAGTAAATATCAATAGCAGAAAATGAAAGATTAAATTAAACTAGCTGTTAGATTGGATATGTTAGCGATGTGGTGAAAATCTTGTTATCTATATATATTATATTGTCTGTATTAAATCAGGAACCCATTATTTTTTGTATACATAATGTTACACCTACTTATGTCAATTACTGCATACTAATATCTATTTTTTTGATTGTTCATACACAGAAAAAAATACACTTTTTGTAAAAATTTCTACATTTTAAAGTTGCTATATTTTTTATCGAAATTAATATTGTATATTTCCATTTATACAACATATCTAATATTAACTTGCCTTATACCTATTATTTTGAATACATAGTAAACTTTATAACTAACACATAGACTTAAAAACTTGTAAAAATTTAATTTGTTATTTATTTATTTTTCAGAAAATATGGAATTTTATATTCCTGAAAATATAAAACAGATTCCTTAAATATTTTAGGGGTCTATAATAGGCCTTTATCAATACATGTCATTGATGATATATTAATAAATATACAATCAATTAAATAATAAAAATTTGCCACATAATAATTGATTTAATCAATTTTATATTTGAAATTACCTTGTTAATATAAAATAAAAAGTTTATTTACTTTTTCTTGTATGTTAAAGCTTTTATTAATTATAAATAAAAAATTAACAATATTATCTAAACTATATCTTTATTTGGTTTAATTACTGCATTTCGTTGTTTGGGACTTTAATAATAAATTTTAAAATAATCCTAAGTATATTTCTTTCTTTATGTTTTCTACCATTTAAACAGACAACATTTATAGTTTGTACCGAATGTCATCAATAAAACTCAATATTGTTACAATATTGTAATATCCCTGAAGATATAATAATAATACTTTATTTTTTTCAAATACAATTTTTGATTGTACATAAAATGGGAACAAAGTGCAGAGGCTCTTTCGATATCTAGTTGGCAACCTTGTAGATACAATTAGCCTACATTTAAAATAAACATGACCTTATGCTATTACCGTATAATAATAAACTTTACAATATGATGTATATAATTACAAAAGCGCTTTCATGTATAAAACTAGTCTTTAAAATATTAAAATACTGCTACAATAATTTTATAGTTCAATCAGTATTTTTATAATAATAAATATAGTAAAGAACATATGAAAATAACATGAGGGAAATGTTATAAATATTTATAAATATCTATACTTCAGATAAAGGAACAAAAATTTATAAGTATGTGTGTCACATATAATTTGAAGAAAACACATTTAAATAATTGTTTCATATAGTTGTAGTCTAATTTATATAAATAATAAATATTGTAGGTGTCACAAGTTTATTCTAGTATTTCATTCGGAGATCGTTTGTCAGTTCTAATTAAAATTGTATGCGATTTTGTAGCTTTTGTATACTTTTTGGTATGCTGTTCCAAAAGATTGAAGCATTATCAATTTCTTTATTTTTATAGTTATATATGCAGATACTGTTAAAAAAATATTATTTTTGATTTCTTGTCTGTCGTTGATGAACGTTTTCATGTGTCCTAATTATTTTTCTCATACATGATGGAAGTTTATTATCCTGTAAATACATTATTTTATGTATATATTGATAGTGCTAATCTGAGTTTGGTTTGCTCCTGTATTGTAAGGAGTTCGTGATTTTTATGTAATGTGTTTGTAGGAAATAACTTATTTTTTTAAATAGAATCTTACAAATTCTATTTTGGGTGATTTGTAATTGGTTTACCATATGTTATTTTTTCTTCAATATATTTTTAATGCATAATTTAGTTTGGAAGTATATTTCTAATAGAATAGAATATTGGAATAATTTTGTATATTTTATTAATTGTGTTGTATATGTGAATATTCCAATTTAGGTTATCCTGAATAGACAGGCTTAACTATTTTATTTCAGACTCCTGTGTTATGGTGTTCTTTCCTAATTTAAGATCAAGTTTTTTTGAGATTAGTTTCCTTTTATTAAATATTTAAAAGTTTGTTTTTGTTAAATTAAGTGATAGTCTATTGCAGAGAAGCCAGTTATTACACTCTATAAGTGCTTTGTTTGCATTATGTTCTAAAGAGTTGTTGCCATTCGTTGTATAAAATAAACCTGTGTCATCAGCAGATTATTTTATTTTATTATTAAGCATTTTATGTCATTTATTTGTAGAAAGAAAAGGGTTGGACCCAAGATTTTCTTGTGTTTCAATTAAATTTAGTTTTGAAGTTTTATTGAATTTCAATATTGAATTTTTTTAAATCTAAAATGTTGTTATATGATTTTATGAATTAAAATCACCAATTGTAATTTAATGATACCACATTTTAGGTATTCAAAAATTAAAGTGTGTTTACAAACACCCTACGTTTTCATGCATATTCAATTTTTTGTACACAATTCTTCAGTGGTATACTTTTCATAAGGTGATACATGTTGTAAGGAAAATGCATTAAACTTCCATTTCAAGAGCTTTTTGAAGTGGTAGAAAGTATCCTTATACTATTGGTAAAGAGTTTGAATAGTTGAATAAGGTAATATATATATCATTATGAAAAAAAGGTTGATAGAATATGTCGGTTGTAAATCTACATTTTCGAAGAACATATTATATATTACTAAAATTTATGGTTGCATGTAATTATATCATAACATAATTTAGGGTTCGGCTTATAGTGTTTAGTTATTTATTCTTTGTTTGATATAGAATATATAATTAAATTTACTAAAAAAATAATTTGTAAATTAATCAAAAATGTGAAATGTTTAGTATAAAAAAAACGTTGTTACATGTAGTATTGCGTATAATTTATTGTATGTTTAAAATATCTGTTTTTCCATATATCTAAAAATATTTCCAATTTATTTTAATTAATATACATGTTCATTTTAAAATGTGGTATAACAATACCAGATAAAAAATAGTGCTTAGCCTATGTCTTTCTATACAACTGAAGCAAACTAACAAATATATTACTTATTTAAAACGTCAGTTTTTTTATATATTTCATAATCAAGCTACATATTTGAAGAAGTTTTCTTGAAAAGAATAGTTTCAAATAGTGGGTTGATATGCATGTATCAATATTTATAAGGTTATGCATTTTACAAAAATTGTTTCCTAAACTATCAGTCAGTCGGATACGTCATCAAAGGAAATGATTATTAACTTTGTTATCGATAAAAGTTATAAAGTTTATATTATTTTAAAATTTGAAGATTTTAACAAAAAATCAGTAATTAACGAAAATCAAACAAACTAATCGCACATTGCTTTCTGTTTAGTTATATATGACAACAACATAGACGTTGCTATATACCATTTTATACAATTTAGGCAACCTGCAGCAGTCTATTATAAGTGTCAAACTTGTTAATGATAAATTGATAATTTGTGCTAAATTAATTTCCATACGTATACATAGGATCAATTTTAGATAAGAGTGATATATAACAAATAGTGTCTAACCTACCTCAATATATTTGTTGGAATAGTACCGTCTATGTGTATATTGTTGATGTATCGGTTAATTTTCAAAATTATTAATAATTGTTATAAAATACAAAGAATATCTATTTCAAGAATTAACATTGTAAAAATTAATTTTAATTATTGTAATACAAAATTTACATTTTTATGAATATTCAATATAGAATTTAGCTATGTCTCGTACTCATTATTGTTATAAATTGTCTATATAAAATAAATATATTGTAATTAATAACTTTTTTGTACTCAAAAAGCTAGCAACATCAGAGTAAAATTGAACCTGTGTAGTCAAACATTCTCTTTTAATTTAGAACATTATGGTATAGTTGTTCCACCAGTTTGGTCTCTCATCATATGCTTAGTTGTAGCTAAATCAATTTTATAATATTTCTGACCATTAACAACATCATAATAATTATAAATAAGCGCAAAATACAAATTAATTACAAATTATGTAATTGATCAGTTAAATTTAAGCATAAACATAACTACCTTTTGATACAACAAAATTTAATAAATGTCTAAAAAGTCTATTTTTGACATTTTAGTGATATAATAATACGTTATCAAGTTCTGCAGCATATTGTACGAAAATACATGGAGTCGAAAATGCAGTGATTAACTATTAAGAAGGTGATAAACATTCGTATTGATAGCTTTAGTATATTTTGGGTAGTATATATCGGTAAAACACCAGTGGGTCAATTTGACTAGTTGATTATAATTGATGCTCCTAGTACACATACACGTTAACATAATGTATGTTTGTTGTTATTGGTAACTATAGGATACAATTATACCCATTCATGCATGATATATCATTACATTTGGACATGATTTACTGAAGCGTTTTATAACGCAAAAAGTGTTAGATTGACTTTTATAAAGAATTAGCTAAGCTTATTTGAAACAAATGTTAAACAATTTTAAGAAAATGTTTTCATAAAAACATTTAAATAATGCATTTAATAATTTTATGAAATAGTTTTTCAATTATTTTTATATCAGTTTAATTTAATATAATCAATTTAATTATATCGAAATATAATACAAATTATTTACGCCTAATATTTAATAAATCGTCGACTTTCAAATATGAAAACATTACTATTTATCTCAGTTTCATTGGCTGACTAGATTGTAAACTGTTCCATTAAGCCTGGAAACAGGGAATACGGATGATGAAGAAGTGGAGATAAGAGAAAGGGGGGGAAGGGAATTAAGCAGGCAGCCACTACATTATATCTACCCTTTGGCAACTGGTTAACTGAGTTAATACTAGGCGCTAGTTTGCTCTAGTTGGCTGGCAAGCGTGTTAAGAGGGCAGATTACCGAACTTCCTTCATGCTACTGATAGTATTACTGACTGATTACATTCCCTATTTGTGAATTTTGCATGAAGGCTGTTGTAGAAAGTAACTGTAATTTGTTGCAGAATAATTTTTTTAAAGATAAACTGCAATACTTTAAAAAATAATTCCGTCGTTTATTATTTTACTTTTTTTCTGTGACTGGATAATTATTTATTTTACATGAAATTTTAACGTGAAATGAAAGTATTATTAACAAGTGGGCAACTATAATAGCCTTTTCGCCTCTGTTTATTCACGTGATTGTGTATTTTTTCCAAAAAAGAACTAACTGAAAACCCCAGGCGTTTTGTGGCATTCACACACATATTTTTATACTACACTTCTTAAAATAAATATATACTATTATACTCAGTTTTGCACTTGATCTTAAACATGTCGGAAACATCTACAACTCCACTGGAAAGGTCTCTTCATGGTAAGAGTGTTTTTTCGTTTGTACTAACTAGTTGGTTTTCTTTTTAGCATATTAAATACATATATACTGTATATATATGGGTCAAACATACCTGACTGATATGCTTCGTGTTATCTGTAAGATATGTAGAGTAGTGTACTACCGATTGATGCCATTTCATGTTGATCGTAATGGACAGCTTTACTCGTAAGTACTTCCTATAATTTTGTAAAGTTTCTGTATTGATCGGTGTTTTGGTAGTTAGTGTGCACTGTTTATATGATATGTTTTGCAAATCCATTTATTGTAACCACAAATACCAATACAGATCCGATTAATGAAGTATTCTTATATTAACGAGATAGAACAAGTTTATAAATATTATGTTATTCGGTTGGGAATTGAACTATTGTATATGCAGTACAATAAATTTCGTCAATTAACAAAAAAATTTCACCTACAAAACGCGTATTCTGTGATTTTGAATCTATACTAGTAATCTTATTTTAAAATATTGCAAAAATAATTGTATAAATAATACGAATCCTTCTTTATACATTTTGCGGCAGTGATATTTTAGACTGACACTTCAATCAGGTTTTGTCTTTATGTACATATCTTCAAATATGTTGTATGATTGTTATATTTAATCGCTGTTCTCCTCATTTTATATATAGCAAAACATACTTATTATGAAGTATCCTAGTCAATAATATTATTTGATAGGTGTTTTAAAATACTGTAACTATAACGAGTTCGACAAGAGTGAACGTTTATAAATTAACATTCAATTCAACTCTTTTCCCTTGTCTTTCTAAGCATTTTTAATTTATTAAGGTATAAATTTATTTAAGGTATAAACCAAATTGTTTTAAACTAGAGGAAGTAAATGTGATTACAAATAAAATTAGTGACCGATATTTAATTTTTAGTATCAAGATGTCTGTGATTGTTTGAAAGTATGCAGTAAAACGTAATTATTCTACATAAATAATTTAGAGGTTTAGGAAACATTATATGCGATTTATTTGACTATATTATGCATAATTATCTTTAAAGACATTGCCATCAATTTTATGGTGGTATATTCATTTTAAATACTCTTTAATTTTCAATTAAATATTAGTAGCTACATAAAATTATTTAATTTGGTAAATTTTTGAAAATCATTATACATGATTGGTATTTGGGGTTCTGATATTTTAAAACGTAATATAATATATTTATATTAACTTGGCATTATGCTATTTATGATTAACTTATGACGTTTATATTCATATTTTAATAAACTGATAGAAACTAATCGAATATATTTATTATATATTTTGAAATATGTAGCGGAATGCTCATTTATATAATTTAAATGAGGTTAATGTTTTGTAATTGTACAACTATTTAACTATAATCAAGTAAATATATGTTTTAATAGTTTGTGCCATTTGTTATGAAAATAATAATGACATTTTTAACCTCGAAAGAATGAGAAAAAAATTATTAAATGGCCACTAAAGCACAAAACATCGAAATAACAAATTTTAACTTTAATTTTTTAAACGGTAGAACCGCTAAGATGAAAATGTTAAGACCGTTAAGTGGGGGGGAGGTAATTAATATACAGATTTTATTTAACAGTTCACTGTGCACAATCTATACTGAACGGAATTCATTGAAATTATCAGACCATTTAAGATCTTTACCTATAGGTTATATTTGCAAAAAAAACGTGTTAGCCTTATTGCGTGATCAATTTTTATCAATTATTAAAATAAATAGTTAAATAGTTTGCCCTAGATAATAACAAATATTATTCAATAAAAAACACAAATAGTTAAAACATACAATAATATATTCCTGATGTATATCTCTAAGTACGATAACTTTGTAACTAAATATATTTTGTAGGAATTCAATATTTAAAAAAATAATGTATAGGTGTATATATTGTATATATTATTATTGAAAACGTATATATTTAAACAAGTTGTATAAATATGAATCTAATGTTAGAAAAAGTAGGTCAGTGGTTAGTCTGTACAACGTTATTGGTGACGAAACTCTTTTTTACCAAAAATTGTAAAAAAAACATATATTTTGTACATTTTTGAAAATTTCAAATGTATTCGTAATGTGCTTTTAAAGTGACTATAGAAAATGTGGATATTGATAACTTCAACACCTCACTACACCCAAACATAATTGTGCGAAAAACTAAATAATTAATTAATGTTTTAGTGAATTATTATTGGATTTCGTATGCCATTAAAAATGTAATATGATATACTAAACTGTAGCCAAAAATATTTTAAACTATTTTTTCAAAATTTTATACTACTGTTTTGGCTGTTTAAATCGTTGGAATGTTTGTAAACGATCTTGAAAACGTAAAATTTCAGGATAAGCAGTTTTATCAACTTTTTAAATATAGGCCTATTTCATGATAAAACGTAATTAATCCTAAACATTTTATTTTTTGTGTACTATAAGTTAAAAATTAATATGTTCTGTCTTACAAAAAGTTATGTGAACTATTCAGACAATGTAAGCAGATCAAATGTTTGTAAATGACTTCTTCAAAAATATATAAATAAAAGTTTGCTCATGCAGGTAACGGGTTTTCAATAATATAATATATAGTAATCTAACGTAAATAGTATAATAAATAATATATTCTGCATTTTTTATGTGAACATATCAGTCGTCTTTTTAAATATTGAAAGTAGGATAAACGTTTGTAAATAAACTCCGACGTAAGGAGTATTAATGTAAAAAGAAACATTAAAGAAGCGACTTATAGCCTACTGGTGTGGTTCGAAAATAAAATAATTAAAAATAACATTCTTCAATTTAATTTTAAAACTTTAAAAATAATTTAAATGACATTCCGTCTCTGATTTACAATGATGAAAACAAATTGTCCGATCTTTCAATATGTGTTATTAACATTTCCTTTTTTATGTAGTAAAGTTTGATGTGATTATATATGCATAATTTCTCTGGGTTATACATTCTTATTCGTAACTGTATTTATTTTAGTTAAACTGAGAATATTGGGTAAGACTTATTAAACACAGTATATTATAATTGATGCTGAATATGTATATAGAGGTAAGTTTGGTGTTTCATTCATTTCAGTGAGCAGACTCGAAGTGCTGTTCTACCAGTCGTGATTCGTATAGAGATGTTTTACGATTTTTCCGATTTTATAATTGAATTATGTAAATCTATATTTTGCATTGTGAAAAGTAAGCTACAATTTATATTACTATGAAATCACTATATATTAAACCTAAAGTTATACGGTTATGGGTTATATAACATACAGTTGCCATATAAATACATAATAGAACTGTGTTGTGTGAATATTGTAACTTCAATAAATAAGTAAATACCACCCAAGTTTGTTTATTAAATTTAGGTTACGGAATTAAAGATGAAAAATAAAATTTAATGCTGAAATATGTTAATTTAAACTCCGGTTAAAAACTCCTAGGATATTAAATTAAACAAATGTATCCTACAACAAAAAGAAGTGATATTCATAATTAAAATAACATCCAGTAGACAACAACGACATAAGCCGAGAAGCTCAATATAATCGGTCGTATATGGATTGTTTTGTTTTCACTAAACTGAACAACACTAAATACAGAATGTTACAGCTGTTTAAATTTTTTTTTATAAAGTAAACGAATATGGATAAACTTATTGACAACAATCATTATATACAGTATAATAATTAAGCATTGCTATTATTGCATGAAGGGTATTTATAATGTGTGTACCATAAAAAGATTTCATCGCGGCTCATGTATACGACATTTTAACGTTGCTTTATAATCAATAAATCCGAAGTTTTGTATAAGTTCAACGGTTTATATAGTTATCTAGTATAATCTTGTTTTTTTTAAATATTTGTGGCACAGAATTGACCATGCATGCATGTTTTATTAGGTAGATATAATTACATTTGAAAAATTACAATCTTTTGTTATAAGATAAGTATGTAAATATAATTCACAGAAAAATAAATATCTAGTATGTGACCTAAAAATAGTAATATTCGTTTTTTTCATAATTCAAAATAAATTTGTTATTATTTATTGACTAAATTAATGTTCACTTTTATTGTGATTATAACCAGTTGCCTGTTCCAAAACGATTAGTTCAGGTTAGGTTGATAAAACGGAAATATATTTATTATTTAATTCTCTATCAAATGAAACCTGCAGACTCTGTAACGGAGTTCGACTGTGCACGTAATCGTTAAACAATAAAACAGGTAAAATTAAGAGAATCGATAATAATTTCCCAGGTTTCTGTTATATATCGGCAACATAAATTTGTTCATAATTTACATGTTTTAAAAATGTATAATATTATACCATGCATTCAGCTGGCGAGGGGACCCGTTTGTATAGCTTCGGTAGGTATGCAATGGACGACAGTTTTTAATTTTAAGTAAAATAAAACATGCAAACTTGTTATAAATATAAATAAAAGAGTTTGTATACTGTATTAACAGTGCTCGTAAAATTTTCATTAAAGTAAGGGGAATAATCCTAGGGGCATACAATAAGACATTGACTTGTATTTTTCAACGACACATATTTTGCCAACTCTATTGTTTAGCTGGGATATAAGTAATTATTAATGTATATGGGAAATGTATCGGCTTATACATGTAAGCCAGTAGCATACAACCGATTATTTCTATTCTAAAGAATATGTTTCTTTGCTTATTACATTTTTTGTTAGGTGAGGTACCTTTATAGAATTTATTTATGAAGATAGGTATAAATGAATGTCGATATATATTTGTATTGTTTATTCGAAATAAATATTCCTTAATTGCTTTATGACATAAATAACAGAAATGAATTCTTCAAAAATTTACACAAAGATTATTGCGTTTTTGAGCTAAATTCTTTAATTTGATAACTTAGTTAGTATCGCATGTTTACTGAATTTGTTAAATGCTACACTTGAATAAAGATGTTAGCTGGTAGAATTGGCACGACAAACACTGATAACATTATTTATTGGTATCATTAAATAGCTGACTTCACAGTGTGTTCATGCCGGATATAATTGCATACAATTAGTCTTGAACATACAATAAATTGATTCTTTTTGCAGTCTTGTAGCTAATCTCTTCCCTGAATTGTTATTGATCAGTGTTTAACTGCTAATGGAATGCCTTACTATTATTTCACTTTGGATTGATTCAAAATTATATAAAAATCACGAAAACCAAACAACTTTATGTAAAAATATAGAACTTGATTATGAGGGTGTCTAATGAAAAAAGGCACTTTGGATAGTTTATCTGTTTTCTAGCATCTTTTTTAAGTGTTCACTTTATACCTTTTATGGTTTACAGAGTGATCTACCAGAAAATTTATATATATATATTTATTTAGATACTCGTATTTATAAACATAATGCACTTAACATAATCGTACATGTATTCAATTAACATATATACAAAGAATCTTGTAACTCCCGTTATAAAGAACTGCAAACAATTAGAACGTTTTTCTTCTATCACGATTATAATCAAATGTATTTAAATGTGTCTGTTTTACATTATAGCTAACCTCTACATAAATTACTTTTTAATTACTGTTAAGTTATTTTGCTCTCGCATTATCTACATTATCTACTGACAAATAATTCGGTCTAAACAAGGCTATAGTCTACTGTATATACAATTATATTATGTCACATAATGTTAAAATAAAATGAGGGTGATGCGGATTGAAATTTGAAAATTTAGGTATGAACGCAATATATTAGAGTTAGACGCATTAAATGTTGCATAAGTCAATGCTTCAAATAAAATGAATGCCTTCTATTATTATTTATTTACATTTCTTTATTTGTGTTATTAAATTAATATTATTTCACTTATTATTTGTCGGTTGCAATACTTTTAACCATTAACAATGTCCCAACGGGAGGTTAAATTGACCAGACACAGACTTATTATCGGCTTTCAATAAATGCATTATTTTTTTTAGAATTCACATTATTACTGGTTATCGATTTAAGTATTGATTTTTGCGAGAATTTTGAATAAAATTAATGTACTATAACAAAAATTAACAAATTATATCAACATAATTTCTCCTGTAAAACTATATATTTAGTAGCAACTCTTTATTTAATTAAAAATGTATAAATATATATATATTATTAGTAATATTTTACCTATACATATTGATTTTGGGTAACTTAACTTGCTCATTTTCAATTTACTTAAAAAAGATAAATAGTTTAAATTATATAAATCGAATATGCTATATTATGTTATATTAATTACATTATTTTAATCATGACACTACATTACTATATGTGGTTGTACAATTTATGAAGAACTCACACTAGTTTAGTCTATTTATTAATTCGTTCTTATTATTTGTTTTATTTGTTCGTTTGGACAGTATCCCAAATAACCCTTGTAGCACTGATAAATAATTGCAATTACTATACATCATAAGTCAATGCTTTATCTGTTATATTTTTATGTGAAAATGTCGTAATTCCCACTCAATTGATGTAGAGGTGACCTTAGTTACACTGATTATCATACGACTGCAGTATTATGAAAATAAAGCGAGTTAATACACTTAAATCGAGGACTTAAATTACAAATAAATAGATGCATTATTTAACACATTTCAACTTGTTTAGTTGCTTCTATCTGAATTAAGATAGTTATAAACTTGCTTGTATATTTCATCTTCGTTATTTGCTTTTTCTTTCTTCTCAATTATCTCTTTTCCTAAATGTATGTCTTATTATACATAATAAATGCGTGAAGTTACACGGTATTATTTAAAAAATATTGCATTCATTTCTAATGTCTGATTATTTTGCAGGATGAAAATATTATTTCAAATGTCTGCAAATTTTTAATGTATTCAGTTTAATATGATACAATATTTCCGTGTATTGCAAAGGAATTGTTTAGTGGTTTTTGAATACA
Organism: Coelogynopora nodosa; assembly: GCA_034780555.1. NCBI lineage: Eukaryota > Metazoa > Platyhelminthes > Proseriata > Coelogynoporidae > Coelogynopora > Coelogynopora nodosa. The sequence continues at coordinate 26,542 of JAUZND010064327.1, read as the reverse complement.
ATAGTTATTCGATTTTATTCAATACTTGTTCGTTTTATATATCTATGAACTACACGAATACTTAACTCATCTCTCTCACATAAAAATTGCACCACCATTTTAGCACAACTTTACAAAGCACATGCGAACAAAATGCCCAATTATTAATATAAATCAGTTTGTGTCACTCAACTAGCTGTGGAAAATATTATAATACTATTGATTTGAGAGTCCATGCCCGTCAAATTTTGCATAAATCTAGTAAACTCGAGTATATATTCGTCGAAAAAAACTGTGATGTTCTCTTTAGTTGACTGGCTCTGGAGGGAGGAAGGCTGGGGGTGGCACTTACTCGATATTTCTTTTATTTACTAACTGGCCTGCTTGCTTGCTTCAACCAATTTCTTTCTGGGGTCTCACCACCCCCATTCTTGCTAGAAGTGTCACCGAGTTCTCTTGTAAAGTGGAAAAAGATAAGAAAACTCTAAATTTTGGCCGCGTAGCAACCTCTAAATTTATGGTCTCATGAGTTCTCTTTAAATCAATGCTGATATAGTTTCGACCTGCTGATAACTTTGCTAAAAAGATGATATCAACAACAACCTTACACAGAGGCTGATCGTAGTTTTGCATTATTTGGTATCCGTGTTTTATGTGACAATTTTTATTTATTCTAAGTATGTGTCTCAAAACTTCACTATGAATGATGACATCGATAACAAATATATGAAAAACTAGATCATCATGAAGTCATTACCTTCGGACTATTTCAAATTTTTTATTTTAAAATAGAGATTTCTGTCTGCATCTCTGAATTTTCACTTAAAAACCGAATCCTTCTACTAACTCCAATCTTAAGCAGGTAATAATTTGAAAATTTTGTCACGTTTTCTCTATTCTGTGGTAATTTCGTAAGTACAATTGTACAAAATTCTGTGAAATATATTTATAGCATTAATACACTAGTAATATGCCTAAAACAAGTTAAATAATACAAATTAAGTGTGAAATATTTAATATTACGTCTCATCTCTTTAGACTATTTCTACACTTACCTTAGATTATATATATATTGTTGAATAGATCGTTTGTTCGAATTAAGTTCCTCATTCGAATGTTCAATATTTGAAGAACATGCAACAATATTCCCAAATGAATTTCATGTTGTCTTACCAATTGCATATATATATATATTGTTTTATTTTGTTAATTGTTTCACTATTTCTCTCAATTTACAGCTATCAATTTTAATATATCTGTGTTACAAAAATGAAAAAACTTAATGTTTAAACAGAATTTTCTATTTTGGTATGTTCCATAGGTATATAAAGATTGGGAGTGGTGGTTTGGCCAAAGTGTTCCTTTGGCCAATTTTAGAATCTTCAAACTCACATTATACATTTAACTTTGTCCATTTAGTCATTCATTTAATATAAATAAATATATATAACTGAATCATTAGTTAATTGTAATATATATTAACTAAAATTTAACCCTACTTTTTGTTAAATACGAAAATGTTTTTCTTGATTTATAAATAAAGTAGAATGTATATTTATGGGTGAGTTAGGAATCAAAGCATTACATAACGTATTGGTGGATGGTTTAGCCTCGCGTTATTTTGCGTTATAAGGGTTAGTGGATAAGAAAAGGCTACTAATCGTGTTATATAATGTATGGATCACCCTATTAAATATATTAAAAAGTGAAGTATTTCATACTATTTTAGTTATACTACTATCTCGTGTTATTTATACGCAATATTTAGGTTTTACTTTATGTTATTATACCCATCTTTCCCAATTGTTATGTTTATTTCGTCATCTTACTTGAATATTTAAACATATTGATTTTTGAATATATGGATGTTTTTTCAGTATTATTTCAAAAGTAAATATTCTTAGACTGTAAGCTAAATTTCATAGTTAAAAGCAATTACACATTTTCAATCTAAAATATCATGATTTCCAAGCTTACTTGGACAATTTATGATTTTAATAAACTGTGTCATCGAACTTTTATAATCTTGTTTTACCAACAACCATTTTTTGAGGGAAAAAAATAAAAAATTTTAAAAAAATTTAAAAAGCTTTGAATATGCCTTAATTTATATGGTTTGACATTGGTCACTTTATTTTCTAGTGTTTTGAAACCATGCTATTTTGTGTTCTTCTATTCATTATTTTATCATAATATTTGTTGGTAGTGCAAAATGCTACATGATTGACATCAGAAAGTTTACTTATAATATGCAACAACACCATATTGCATTATATGTTTTAAATGTCTCGCTTATCTTTGATCGTCTGACCAACTTATCTTCAGTATCTTAATATATCATATTCAATTAAGATTGCAGTTTTTACTCGACTGTTGTACCGGGGTTGTCTGTTGTATTATTTACGACAAGTGGAGACAGCTCCAATAAATCAATTTATTTCATAGGATCACTTTTTAATGTAAAACCATTATTGGTCATTGTAAATTATTTGTACAAATATTTATTAATCCTTTTTTTAAAAATGTTTTAATTTGAACTTGATTGTGGAATTGTTAAACTGACATTTTTCACTCACATAATGACTGTCTTTATTTCTCCATTAAACTGATTGATGCCGGTATAGCTTCATTCTCTTCATTCTCACCCTCTTCCTTTCAGAGAAAGCCTCCCAGGAGAGCGACACGGACAGCAACAACGGGTCGGGGGGTGTGGGCAGCCGGCAGGGTGAGGCCGGTGGGGCCGGCGGCATTGCCAGACGTCGTGGCGCCATCAAGCATCAGAAGATCCACGCGATCAATGGCCACGAGTTCATCGCTAAGTTTTTCCCGCAGCCGACTTACTGTTCCTTCTGTTCCGACTTCCTCTGGTGAGTGTTTTTCTCTAGTGGGTGCTGCGTGTATGTTTGTATATAATATGCAATGTGTGTATTTCTTTCTGATTAGAATAGGGAGTTTGTCCTGTGAAAGTATTTGTATATAATATTAAATTGAATCAGATGAAGACTATAAAATTTATTTAAATTATTTAATTTATTTTAAAAACTATAAAAATTCAGTCAATAATATTTCGGACTGAATTACTCAAAAATCGAAGTGAACTAATAAACAAAAATTTCAAAATAATAAATCGACCCTTTTGTTTTGTTAATGATTTTCACTCATATTTCGTTAGCCCATGCTGATAAGAGTATCTGATATATATTTCTATTTTGAATTAAATTGTTTAGATTGACTAAATTAATGTTGGCAATTTGGATGCAACTTATAGGCAATAATTGACATTATAATATTTAGTTTTCAAATGTAGACTGTATTATCCAAAGAAATATTTGCATAACGATACATGATAGCGTAATTTTTTTTTATGGGTATAAATTAATAAAATTAATTTTTTTGAGTCTTCATATGGCTTCAACAGTTTAAGTAAGAGTTTTAATGCAACATGTTGCATATTTTCGCCGTAAATGTCTTGCTGTCATGATCTTATTAATAGGCAGATTCCAATTTTATCTCGTTTCGTATAAGTTTCTATTATGCTATTTTTGCGACCAGTTGTCTTCCGTTTTCCACATTTTTGTCATGATTAGATTAAAAATAATTCTGAGTAAGCAACGGATTTTTTTTTACTATTTCCAGTTTTAATGAGACTTAATTAGAATTTATCTCTTATAATTTCCTCTACTATAATATCTCAACTAGTGGTGAATTAGACACGTCAGTATGCACAGAGCAGCCAGAGATTTTGACAAGCTACGCGCCGTTAATTTGCCCCCGTCTCTCGCCCATCAGCTCGGAGCAAACATCCCCCAATTTCAGAACCATGATATCACGGCTATATGAACGGCCTTGGAGAGAAAGATAATGAGATTAGGCGATATAGGAATTGGTTACAGTCGTGATCTGCAACGATCAAAAGTAACGATCCTGCATTAAAACTTGCAATACTAGCCAGATATAGTGGAAAGAAGTTTAAAGCTCTACGGCGCGAGTTTGTATATTCCGGATAGTAAATAAATGCAGTTTTAATTATTCATTTTAAATATTACAAGTTTAGTCAATCGATATTGTACAGAAAATGTGAAATAATTAGCGTGTAAACGCATTATATATCTATCGACTTGAATTATTCATAATTAAGTAACATCGTTTGTTTATAACATTATCATATTGCAGTATATAAAATTGGGTAGGTATTTTCATTAGAATTATGTCTCATAATTATTTTATTTATAATGGGCCTGATATTTGAACAATTGTATTATTAAAATCACTATAAAAATAAGTAGCAGTTAAAATGTTGGTTGATAATGAAACCCAATGAGAAGATTTGGTTCAATCTTTAACATTTGAATTCAAAAGATTCTATATTTACTTATTGTAGCTGTTTTTTTCTATTTTGTATGAAAGTATTTAATCTGTAAACAAAAAAATTAAATTACATAAAAAAAACGACTTCACCTTCAAACGACGGCCTTCATTTTAATATTTTGATACATTTCATTATAATATTCAAATTGTGTTGATAGTATTTTTGTATCACAACAATTTAAAATTTCTGAAATACTGTGTAGCATACTGCCTTGTAATATAATATTTAGTAATTGAATTGGTTTTATCAAAAGCATTAACTGCGTCTTGAAATCGCATTACTTATAATATATGATTATACTAATTATGCAAATTACTGAACTAACTGTAATCATCTCTGTATTTAATCTCCATTATTAGTGTCTTAGGACGACTTCGACTATGTCGAGCTTGTTGATATTTGATATTAACATATTGTTGATAATGATCTGGAATATCAGCGAAGAATCTAATCTATGATGCCGCCGAACAAATCAGTTCATTATTACCATCATTAATTGTTCAGGAAAGCCTTCTTTTCTACTTTTTTTATTTCTTCCTTTGTTTCAGTTTCAGATTCCATCAGTATTTTTCTATATCCGTAAATCCGTGAAATAGGTTTTGCATGAACCTGTTTCGTGTTCTGAACTATAACACTTGTGTTTCGAAAGTTGACGCTATGATACTTAAGAATTGTTTGGTATTAAACTAGTATTATTTTTGAAAATAATAAATATTGAATTATTGATACTCTAATAATAAGTAATTAGTTTTGATTTTCATATGTTTTCATATGATTTTCATATTCTTTGTCTATCAAATAAATTTAAAACAAATGCTATTCAACTAATATTGATTATTTTGAATTAAAATTACAAGATATTGAATGGGACCCATTTGGTGTATTCCAGATGATTTTGAAATATACAATTTCATATTAAATGGACTACATTATTATAGCTTATGAAAATCCCCCATTGCTACTTTGTTTGTGTCTAGTTCCATTTTCAACATTTTCCTGACGTATTGTATGTAATATAGCTTTCAATCTATTCATATTGTAATAAGAATCTTTCGGTATTTTTATATTATGTTTCTTATATAGTTTTTTGTCAATTTTTATCAAAAAAATATTTATTTCTTTCAAAACATTGTTATTTTAATTGTTATTATTAATTTACTATTATAAAATAATGAATTACTTATAATAATATAATTAATAACTAATTCAAACAATAAATCATTGTTTGATAAAATTAAAAACACATTTTTACAGTTTGATTTCAATTTTTTTTAAATAGATTTTTGTATTATGATTTTCATAAAAGATGCTGTAGTAAAAAATAACATTTATGTTTTAATACATATTATACAAATCAAATATCTGAATATTCGGAACAGGTATTTTATCAAGTAATTTCAGCAAAACAATTACAGTGGTAACATTAAAATAAAAAACTAAATTATAATAAAAATAAAAAGTGGTTTAACATATATATAATTGATTTGTCAGTTTATTTATGCAAATAGCTTTAAATATTTGTATGAATTAATATTTGCATCCATATGCGATGTTTTATCATACATTTCTAAGTCATTGTGGCTTATTTTATGCGTTTTTTATTGTCATAATTATCCGTTAATTTCGTTATATTTTTGTTTTAATTGACAATAATTTAAAGGTTTATATTAAGTAAACTTTTGTAGGTATTTATATTTGCATTAGCGCTATATAATATTTTAGAAAAAAGTTACCACATCTTTTCCTGATAAAATTACTATTTTATTTTATGAATATAACCGACGTGGACTCTATTAATTTAAATAACGTTAAACTTATTTCTGCTCATTACTATACTATATATTCGAAACGTTTCACTGAGTTCGTTACAGACTTTTAAAATTGTAAAATAGTTTTTATAAATCAAAATTATGTGAAATTTAATCAAGTGAAATGAGGCACAAAACATATAACGCGTATAATAATGAATGTTTTAAACATATATACAATGTATATAGAAACATATTTCTAAATTTATGGCCTGGTTGCCTATGATAATGTTTTATAAAATGCTACCAACCAACATTTTCATCAGTCATTAGGTACATCTGCGGAACGTATTCTATAATATGCCCGTCATTAAAGCAGCATTCGACCAAAATAAGTCTGTTATATGTCTAATTGAAATTATATATTTTCAGACTATATATATTTGAGTTTCTATTTCGAAAATAACCGAATTTTAAAGAGGAAATTTTGTATCTGATGTAATCTACAGTGGAAGTTGAGTTCAGTCAATATTTTTACAATAAGTAGATTCAGCATGAATCTCCATTAATCAGTGTAATTACCATATATATCTAATGTTAAAATCTCACCATATCATTTTATACATCTTTCGAATGTTATAGAACATATATACATTTGATTTACGATAGATCTCCATCAAATAGCTAGATGTTATAGAACATGTATACATTTGATTTACGATAGATCTCCATCAGCTAGCTAGATGTTATAGAACATGTATACATTTGATTTACGATAGATCTCCATCAAATAGCTAGAGGTTATAGAACATATATACATTTGATTTACGTTGGATCTCTTTCAAATAGCTAGATGTTATAGAACATATATACATTTGATTTACGATGGATCTCCATCAAATAGTTAGATGTTATAGAACATATATACATTTGATTTACGATAGATCTCCATCAGCTATCTAGATGTTATAGAACATATATACATTTGATTTACGATAGATCTCCATCAGCTAGCTAGATGTTATAGAACATATATATATATTTCATTTACGATGGATCTCCATCAAATAGCTAGATGTTATAGAACATATATACATTTGATTTACGTTGGATCTCCATCAAATAGCTAGATGTTATAGAACATATATACATTTCATTTACGATGGATCTCCATCAAATAGCTAGATGTTATAGAACATATATACATTTCATTTACGTTGGATCTCCATCAAATAGCTAGATGTTATAGAACATATATACATTTGATTTATACGATAGATCTCCATCAGCTAGCTAGATGTTATAGAACATTTATACATTTAATTTACGATGGATCTCCAACAAATAGCTAGATGTTATAGAACATATATACATTTGATTTACGATGGATCTCCATCAAATAGCTAGATGTTATAGAACATATATACATTTGATTTACGATAAATCTCCATCAGCTAGCTAGATGTTATAGAACATATATACATTTGATTTACGTTGGATTTCCAACAAATAGCTAGATGTTATATTATTAGATCAGAATATTTATAGTTTCAGTTACATCTGCAAATGTGTTTTTGATTGAAATGAATACTTTACTTAACATATTGTTTTAAAAACTTTTTTAATATGCATCTTTTCTTGAAAGGTTATATCTGATTTCGGCTTTTATGAAGAATATTCACTTCTCTTTAGCCAGAAAAGAGCATCAAATAATATGATAAGATGTTACTGTGAAAATTGACTGCAACTTTATTTATTAAAATAAAAGTTTGTTATCATTTTCCATAAAACGGTTTTCAATATATACATTGTAATATTTATATAAAAAACAACATATCTACCGTATTCAATATTAAAAAACATTATCATAATATGTAAAACCATTAAAATATTTGTCGTCCTAGAATACATTTAATAGTATAACTGGTAGTATTAACATTTCTATGATAATAACTTTTATATATAATTACATAAAAACAAATAAAAAATTACTTTTTATATCACATTTATGTCACAAAAATTATCATTGGTTGCTAAAAAAATAATATAATATATTGCTTAAAATACAGTAAAGCGATGAATTTGAATAAACTTTCTGAAACAAAAAAAGTTGAGAAATAAATTTGAATAATTGTACTATTAAATATAGAACATTCATTTCAAATGCTTTTTAAAATTCAATTGAAAATAATAACATAACTGTTTATATTTATAGTATATTTTTCTTCTCAGAGAAACTATAAAACACAAAACAGAACGCTGTTTGATATTTTCGTAAACAAACATTACGCTTCGTAGAGCATAATAAACATACATGAGTTTTTTGACATAATTGGTTTTAATTTGAATAATTCTAATTAATTATAGATTAGTTAACCAGCATTTTCATCACCTCTTATGGTTTGTTGTGGTATGTATTTTCGTGTGTTTTAACGCTTAAAAAAACCTAAAACCACTAATTATTGTAAATTGTGTGATATACTACATAGAACATGTTTATAATTTTAGACTAACCAAATTAAATAGGAAAGATTAAACTTATCTGTACAGTAAATGAAGTGCCTAGATTGCAAATTAATTCCGACGAAGTGAAGAAAATGTAATTAATTAATTAATAGGTAGTAATTTTTACTTGGGATACTCTATTAATTGCTGGATAATGCAGCATTCAATACGTTTCTCATTAAAACAAAAATATGTATGTTTTGCTAAATGAGCACTCGTGTATTTTACACAGATTAATTGACTTGAAATGTTGTATAATATAATATTAATTACCAACTGAACAGTTTGTATTTTTTAATTATTATTTCAAGTCAGATATGTTCTTCTTTACACATGAAAAATGAAGATCGCGTGAGTTGTTATCATTTAGAAATATTGTAATTTTTTTTTAATATTATTTGGATTTCCTGCAATAAGTATATTTATTATTATTATTTTTTCAAATATTACTTATTGTTTAAATATATATGATCATGTCCAGTTAACACATTATTGTGCTTTAACCTTCTTTTTTTACCTTTAATTATTGTAATCAATAGTTATAATAGTAATTTCTCTTTTAATGTTTAAATTCTTACACAAAATAATCTGTTAGTTTTCTCAACTCAATAATGATTTCATTGCCATTATTTTTTTGTTTGTTGTGTTAATTTATCAACAGTTTATAATATTAATCAATTATCTTAAAGTCTATTTCTAGTTTTTCCTTCGATTGTTTTAGAATTCATTTCTGTAGTATTTTAACTGTTAATCAATGAATAATTATATTTATTTTATTCTATTATTTTGTGTATTTTCTTATGTATTGAATATCCTAAAGGTAGAATTTAACAACATATTATGCCTAACTTTATACGACTCTTATCAACATTTACTATACTTATAGTTAAATTTTTGTGTTATGTTTATTCTGAACCATTTTATCTAAAGATGCTAACTTTTATTGAAATTATTAGAATATTAGTTTTTATTAATAATTTTTAATAATTTTAAGTTTTTAGAAAATAACTAATATTCTGTCGAATGCGCCTTGAAATTACATTACTATTAATAATGACACGACTTTAATATGTACTTCTTCCTCGTTGCTTTGTCGTTAATTGGATTTGTCATAAAAGCACATAGGCCTATGTGTTTATATATTGTATCAATTACAACATGAGTTATTGCGAAATATAAATATAGATTTCAGATATGCATTGTATAGGATTTATGGATTTATGGATTTATAGGTGTCCTCTACTACCAACTTGTATTTTATGCAATTTAAGCGGACACAGGACAGAAAAAGAAAACATATGAAGTACACTTTCAAATAACTATCATATATCATCAAATGTTATATAAATTACTAAGTGGGAAGGCCAGGGATGTATTTCCATAAGTTATTTTTCATAGTCACCAAACAAGTCGAGCGATGGTTATTTAAATGTAAATTCTATTTTATAAATAGTGTGATGGTATACTAACGGGAGTTATGGTGTAATTCTCGTTGTTATGAATTGTTATAGGTTACTTATTTAATTTTACAACTGCCCATATACTTTAATGAAACTTAATAATTCGAATAATGAAACTAATCTTTCGAGACGGAATATTTGTTAATGGAAATTTAGATTTTGAACATGTTAACAAAAGTTGAAGTTTTGTAACAGATGTGAAAATGTTAATCTTTAGACGAAATCTTTACTAGAGTTTTCTAATTTTGAGTTATTTATATCATGAACATTTAACATCGTGTATTAGTTAGTTTAAACTATATGTATTTCTGAAAACAAACCAAAATGTTATATGTTCGATTTGAGAGTTGGAGCATGTTTCATACAAATTTCTCCATAATTGTATTTTACAAGTAGAACGCTGTCTAACATTCTTTTATTTAAGTGGCTATTAATTGTTATTCTATGTACATTTATCTACTAAACATAGTCAACTTAAGTCTATTGTTAATTTGAGAAATTAACATCGATTTATGCATCTCGAAATATGTACTAATACTCGTAATATTGTCCAAATAGCATTTACTAGTTAAATAATATGGTATTTATGTCATGAGCATTTAACGTTATACATTTTTTTCAATTATAAGTATTTCTGAAAAAAAGCATTTTTTTGCGTGCGTTTTGTATTACTAAAAATATATAAATGCATTTATTCAAAATAATTTAATTTCTGTGTAGCCTATATCTATTTTTTAATTTGAAGTGATGTCAACGAATGTATAGTGCTATGCAATATGTGTAGGCCTATATCATAATTTCAAGTTAATAAAATACAATATATGTATATCATAATATCTTCTAAACCTATAGTATATATAAACAAATGGAACCCAACAGATTAGATATATTAGTAGATGAGAAATTCGTGCGTGGAGTATACACGGTTGTATTATGTCATTCGAACTGTGTTTTACCGGTATAAATTGATCCAACAAACATCCATACATTATTAGCAACATAACGCAAATATTTAGACACTGTAAAAGATCAACATTTCCCTAGCCGATATTAAGCAAACTTACAGTTAATAAAAAAATTGCCTTGCCTTCATAGTTCGTTATTTTGCTAGTATATTATGAAACAAAACTTGATGCTTGTTTTTTCTAAAATATTTCGTGGTAGTAATTTTGTAGTAAGATTAATTTTAAAATCATATAATTTTGTAGTAAATAGAACAAGGGCTGTATATGTACATGTCATTATACATTTGTTACGAAATACTTGTATGACATTATATGTTACTTAGTCTTAACGGAAGTCATTCATTATTTTTCTCAACTTTTTAAACGTTTAGCCCTATAAATTTATAAAATTAAAATTTATTTGAGAGCACTGATCTAGGCAATCTTTTGGATTAAGGATTATTTTATGTCTTTACAAATATATAGCACTACTTAATTCTCAGTTCATTGTTCAAAAATAATCCAACTGATTGTGATCTCCTGGATTAGATTTTTTTAGTAAAATAATATATTTTCGTAGCATAAATTGTGCTTAAGGTGTACAATTCGTAAACGTAAGTGGGCATATTGTACAGACAATTAATAACGCCTTATGATAAAATATGCGCAATTATTGTGGCATAAATATAATAGGCCTATTCGGTACTTTATTTGGCTCAATGTTATATGGTAATAAAAGCTTTAAATAATATCTATAAGTTATTGCTATAAAATGTATTCCATCAATAACTAAATATTCACAACAACATCACATTATGTTTAGCCTCCTCTCTTTGTGAACCAGTATATGAAAAAGTTATTGTTACATCTTACATACACTTGTGTATGCAGCCCATATATATAATTGAAAATTGTAATTACTAAGTATACTTTGTATAAATAATATAACAAATAAGTCAAATGTATTTGGAACTAAATATTATATAATTAGCGTAAACATTTAGATATTTCAATCTTTCTTTCTCAATGCTTAAAATAAGTTAATTCATTGTGAAACCAAGTAAATTACAGACAAAATATTGAAAACATTAAGTTGAATTTAAAAAATATTTAACATAATAGAAAACATAGTGATCAATGATTATAATATTAATAATTAAAGTATTATATAAGACCGTTATGCATTTTGTTCATTCTTGTGTGGTTAAGTGCTTTTAATTTTGCTATATATAGATCATAAAGAATTCGATTGTTTACACTATAGTTTTTATTATTATTTAAAATAGCATGCATAGCAAAGTATAATACAATTAAAGTTGTCATCATAATTTTATATGACATAAATATGGTTGGGTTTAGTGGTTTTATAGTGAGATGTTTCTAATATAACATTATTTACAATAATAAACTGATTTGGTATCATTGACATCTGTAAATTTTGCAGCTACTTCATTTCATTACTACGTTATTTCAAATCAATAATGATGATTAACAAATAAAATAGCAAACGTTGCATTAATTATTTACTATGAATTCATTTTTGTTTATTTATCAGAGTACTATTAAATAATGTTTAATACCACATTTTACGAATAAATAAATAATAAAATAATATTTTCAATTTTAAAATGCAACCAACTACACATGGACGGAATATCCCCACAATCAGACGGATTTTCCCCTGAAAGATACATTTGTTGTATGTATTTTATTAATGTAATGAACATTTCTGCTTGTTTGTTTTATGACTGTTTTACGACAATTAACTAATTAACTATTCGTATTTGGCGCACAATTTTACAGTCTTAAGATAAAATAACACATAATAATAATTTCTAAATTTCTTAAGTTTGGTGTTTGAGCTTTACTCGCTAATTTAATAAGAATTATGATATTGCACTTATATGTCATGCTATAGTTATTGTTGTAGTGTATTAGTGTTGTTATAGTGTTGTAATGTATGTATTTATTTTATAAATAAGTACAAATTGTAACTGACTAACATTTTATGTTTAACACGAATAATATCGTTCAACAAAATCATATTCAATATAAAACTATGTAAATAAAAGCAAATTGAAATTTAAAGCTCTTTTGTTCATATTGTATAACCTAAAAGTTTTATAGCCACAAAATTGATTATTATTAATCTCCGAAAATAACGTGAAATTAACAGAAGAATCAATAATATGATACAAACATATATTTAACATGGAAACAGAATAAATACGGTATGTCAATTAAGGAGAAAAGAAAGTTTTTATTTTGTAATATTTTAAATACGAGTTTGACTCCGGTTTTAAAAAAGATTGTCATATTCTATAATGTAATAAATAATTACACATGTTTTTACTTTCTCTTTAAAATTAAAATGCAATATCTATAACCCAATAGTAGAGATCGTGTAACGATATATAATATGCAGGATAGATAAAAACTATGTAAATGATTGAAGCCGTCGAATAAAATTGTAGCAGTTATAGTTACATACAATCCATGTTAGATCTCTTATTACAAGCGTAATGTAAACATATAGCTTATATTTTATTAAGTATATAAGAAGAAGGGAGGCAACTTTATAATTGCAATTTTTTAATTACACTGTTATTTTCATAATTTTAGACGTTGAACTTACTGTGCAGAGCTTTTGTTTATAAAGAAAATATTTCGCTGTCAAGAAAGTCGTATATCTGTCAAATTGGGTATTATGCTGACGTTTACTTAATCAATATTTATTTAAAACATGCATTATCTTGTTCAATTCACGGAGCTTTTCCTATAACATTAGCTAATGTATTGATCGATCGCCTAAAATAATTTATTTAATAAATCTTTTATATGTAGTACTGTCGGCTTTTTGAGTATATACCTGAATTAGTTCGATATTAGTTATTATCTAATCTAATTCACGTAGGTTGAAATTCATTATTTTTAAAATATTAATTTGAGTCGTAGTCATTAAATTTAATGTGGAAAGCTGTATTTACTACATTTACCTTTCTCAACTTCTATTGAATAACACATTTAAAATATATATAATATATAATGTAAGAAACTGAAACGCAACAACAAATATTAGACTAAACGTTTAAAAAAACATTGACAACAGTTAAGAATACCCCGACCGCACCACATTGATTTGACTATACTTCATTGATTTTACCTTCTTTTATACTTCACGAGTAATACTATTATTTTTCAAAGTAAATTTACATTGCTTTATTTATCTTTCACTTTTTCTATATACCAAGATAAGTATTTTCAGATATAAGGTTTTTGAGTATGTATTGTATTTGTTATGTGTAAATTTTCTTCGATTAAAATTTTAGTATGGGAAGATGGCCGAAAATTCACATTTTTTACATTTTTAGAAGTGTTTAAACCGTTCATTTCCATTTCTTTATTTCATGCAGTTATGCAGCGTCATAAAATTTTTCTGAGATGTGTAAATAAGTATGCCTTCCGTATGTAAGTTCTCCTCCAAGTGTGAGCCATCGCTTGGTAACTAATAGTATACCTTTTTTAAACTACGAAAAATACTGTACATGTAATCTTTTTTCTCAATAAATTATATTTTATTATTTGATAATGAAAAATAATTGAGGTCAGGGAAACACACATTTTTTCAAATATTAAATAATTCTTATATATTATTTATTTTGTCATATAAATAAATTTGATAAGGTAATATAACAAGTTGCAGACTTATATCTCAGTTATAAATCATTTGCAGATAAGCATGCCATAACACTTATTATGTCTACTCAATATGTTCTCGTCGCTCAATAATGTTTAGCATATATGGTATACTAATTTACACCTATTCACTCTTAAACGTAATTAAAATTATAAAATATATATGCATACTTAGGCCTGATCATAATTTTCAAAAAATAGAGAGTTGAAATTTATCTTTTCGCTAACATATTTTGAAAAACCTTTATATTAGAGACTCCGATTTTTTAAATAGTTTTTTAAACTGCTGATCACATTTTACACCCTCTTTGCTGCTGTCCATTAGTGTACCAACTCAACAGCGGAAACTGTGCTGAGCTTATCTCAATTAATTATTTTCTATACAGGTTCCAATTTACCTTCCCAACAGTGTTATGCTTTACTGGTTTAATCAATAATGGCTTCCATCGTATGGGCTTACTGGCTCCTCTCACTTCTCATTTATTTATACATCAATTTGCTGTCTATATTCCAACATAGTTTGACCTTAACGATGATATTATTATAGCTTTTCTTTAATGGAACACACTGACGGAACACTGGCTACGATGATTTTTGCGAGTATAGCGGGTAACTTTTTCTCTAATTAATTAATAGCGCATTTGTCTACAAATCAAACATTATATATTGTAGTGTATTTATTTATACTTATTGTATGGTCAATTTCAATTATTGTTCGTCATTGTTTTTATTTTAATGATTTCGTGTTTTTTTATGTTTACAGTATAATGATATTGTATTTATAGAAAGTGTAAACAATTCTTTAAACATTATACAATTTATTTAGTTTATTGTTATCTACTTCTGCAAATGATTCGACAAATCTTATTATTGGACATGTTCAAAATTGAACACAAATTAACATTTGAGACGACATCCCCACAGTTTGAGAGTTGGAGGATGTTTTATACATTTTTTCCATAATTGTATTCAACAAATAGACCTTATTTTATTTAAGCGTTTCTTAATTCTTATCTAATTAATTTGATATACATGTGTATCTGGTGAAGATAGTAATCCTCAGTAAAACATCATTTACTGTTATAGTGTTTATTTGAGATGAATCGATTTATGCATCTCGCATAATTCTTTACATTTCCTATAGTCTACATTTTATAATATTTACAAGTTAAATAATGAAAAACGATGTTAGTATATATTCATTAATATGTTTAGAACTTTGAATTTCTTCCGACATAACAACATATTGTTACCGACATGATCCACGTCTAATTAATACCTTCATAATCTTATTCTCGGGTTCTCTGTATGTAGCCCCTGCTAATAACATATTTGCGAGTTAGTGAGCAGAGCTCTTGACAATTTTGTCTTTCTGCTCTTTTGCCTTTGATATGGGATTAATTTAGTTACACAAGCCTGTTGCTCCTATTTCAAATCGATGTACACTTTGTTTTTACGATGAAATATCTCTTTTTAAAATATATATATATCTTTCAGTTTTTTGCCGACTACATATTATAACGAAGATAAATGTGTTTAAATAATTTTTTCTCCATGATGTATCACATGGAAATGTTGTATTATAAATGTGCAATATTTCTTACTGTTTAAAAAAGCAAGCGGAATAACTTGCTTCTGTCAAAGACGCTAGGTAATAAATTTCTTAAATTTGTATAATTCATTTCGCTTCATAATTTAAAATTTTATAAATGGGTGTAACTTATAATAAATCGTATATGTATTTTTTTGTAATGAATGTGTAGTCAATTTACAAGTATAAACTCTGATTATTTTACCTAGGAATTATAACCTGAGAAATGATTTGCAAATTAACATTTGTCTATTTATTCGTGCATATAAGCCAACATCTTAATGTGTTAAATTGCTGATTATAAATTAGATTAAAAAATCATTTGCAAAAACGATATAATAAACAAAAGTAATATGTTATTCGTAGATATATTATGTAACTTATTCCAGACCAATAGAATACAAGATTATATATATCAAAATATGTATTAATTACAATATCATAATAATTTGCAAGATTTTTATTAATTTCTTTAAACAGAGGTATGAAATGTTTATTCCAAAAATAGTCCAATTTAATCAGCTCTTGAAAAAACAAATTATATCATTTAAATAGACTTCACTAATTAACTCAGCAATAAAATATTGGCATATAAAACCTATCTATCTTCTGCAAGTATAGGTTTTTGTTTTATGATCGTTACTATATTGACGTTGATATATATATATCATATAAATAAGCTGGACATTTAAAACATTTAGTGACTCGCATTAAAATCATCTTAAAAACTTAGTGTTTGGATGTTTTCTTCCAAATTATATATTAAAACCTTCGAATAAAACACAAATTATTATTTTCAACATGAAAAGCAGCACGATCAATTCAACAAATTCGGAACTTATTTAATGCGTCCTTTTAGTTTTTGGCACTTCTGTTATAGCAGAGTAATTCCCCTGCCTAAAGCTATGCGCTACCGCCGGCATGGGTAATTATATTTATTCTTTTGACAATAAGATCGATGATGTCTTTTTTATAGGTTGGAACTTTCCACAGTGTGTGATAAAAGTCAAATCTTAGTTTGTTTTTACAGATAGGTGTATATTGTTTAGTACCAATCAATAATTCGTGAGTTGACTGTCTTTAAATGATGTGTGGCCGAAGACTGTTTCGCTTTGGAGTTCATCTCTGGAACATGTCCCCTTTTTTACTCTCAATTTATGTCTCCAGACGTCTTGTTTGTAATTGTTTTTTTAGACATTATTTATTTTATAAAATGTTCGTAGAGAGCTGTTCTCATACTTATTATTAGAACATGTTGTTTGGTTCATGTGAGAAATTGTGTTCATCTGCCTCTAGAGGTATATAAGAAAAGTACAATATCAAAATAATTTGGGTTAATTAGTCATATTCACACACGCTCCCAAATATTAATTGATATGATGAACATTATTACTATATTTCTTCCATTTTACGGTGCGGTGCTAGTTAATATTCAATTATTAATCAGGAAAAACAAAATGCCTAATCATCTCAATTTTTTAGTCATTTTATTCATATAATGTATTTAATGAGACATTATTATCAACATTAAATGTGTAGCTATATATCTCAAGATAACTACTCTGCATTTTTATTAAATTGATTTTATTGTATGTAAAAATATACTTTAAAAATCAAAAATTATTTACAACTTTTCTTATTAAAAACTCTTTTATTTACTATCGAACGTTGAATAAATGTTACTTTATTTAAAAATAAAGTTTAATTTGCTTTCCAGTCAGATAAATATTTTAAAATTAAAAGATAGGATTTTATATATGTGTTTTATTTGATTAAAATACAATAAATTAAAATGCAATTCGATTACATCGCTTTATAACTTTTTTAATTGAGTGCATATTTAAATAATGTGACATGAATAATTTAACATGAATAATGACTAACAGTAAATACACAATAACAAATACTTCATACTCTAGGTTCTGTGGCAGTTTTTTTCGATTGGCCTTACGAGTTTTGCCTGTCAATGGACATAATATAGAGGTACCTTATTTCAGTTTCCAAGAATTTTCAAATTTTTGTTATGAGTATCACTCTCTCCCCGGCACCATTGTTCATTTTAAAATTTACTTTTGATATATACATTATGTTTTTTCTCCTAACTAAATTAAATGGCTTTCTATCAGGCTTTCTATATTTTAATCTAAAAGTATAGTAACTAAAAAACCATACTTTAAAGATGATAATTCCATTGTGCTTATATTATACTCGAAATTATTAAATTTTAAACATTATTTGATAATGCTAATAGTTTCATAAATGTCAGGCATAATACAACTAATTTTAATAATAATAGGTGGAATAATCACTTGATATTAAAATGAATTTTCTTACTAATAACATATATTATACTGAAATTTAATAAAAATATATATACACAACGTTTTCATTAAATAATTGAAATGTGAACTAAGAATAACATTTTTAAATGAAAGTGTCTTCGAATAAATATATATTAATGAAAATATATAGAAAATTACTTGAAATACAACAGACTGCCCTTGAAAGTTATATATTATGGTAAAAAGTGTGCTCTTTTTACTTTTAAAATTATTTTTACACTTTTTATTGACTTTTGTTGTATTATATTATAAAGATAATAATTATATCTTAAAATACACATAAAGCAAGTGCAAGCTCAACTTCAATCTTTGCTATTTAAAAGGCAATTTTAATTAACTTTATTTTTTAATATGGAACGCGTTTCCGCATTAACCGGAAATGTGGTTTTTAAGAGCTTCACGGCAGCATCAACACTTACTCTTTCAAAAGTTAGAAAGGTTATAATATTATATATTTCATTCCTAAAGGCGCTTATTGGCATTTGTTTGATTAAAAATGATGTAAACCTGTCTATATTATGCATGATGAAAGTTAAACTTGCTTTAATATGACTTAATATGACTGACCACATCATTAATATTTCTACATTTGAAAATAGATTGCGTTTCATTATGAAACACAATCATTGAGTAAAATAATTGTTTAGCTTTCTATATTGTATATTTTGTATCAAATAAATTATATTACTGACAACAAAATAAGCAGTTAATACACTATTCTATTTGAATTTTAAAAGATATATATATATATATATATATATATATATATATATATATATATATATATATACACCATATAATTGACAACCATAATCACTCAATAATGAATGAATAATCTCAACTAAATAAATGAATAATAAAGAGAATATTTGTAAAGTTCTCCAATTTAATTGTTTGAAATGCATTAGTAGTGAACTATAGTAGTGCACTAGTAGTGAACATTAGTAGTGAACATTAGCAATAAACAAATCGTGACACGCCGGAAAATAGCACCCAATTTTTTTAGAGCTATCTATGGACATTGCAATCAAAAAAATCGCATGCTACATTTGGATCGGGTTAAAATGGGAACCATGTGACAAAAATGGGATAATGTATTGAGTTATTAAAGTTTACATTTTCATTATAGATATTGTTTCATATACGGTTTAATAAATTCAATTTTAAATTTAAAAAATTTTATTATTGAATAATATTGATTTTTTATCAAATCAGTTTTTATCCTGATAACATCACGAGTTACACTTTTAAAAATATAGCCCATACTACATTTTTATAATTCGATTTATTTTGATATTTTTTCCTGTTATTTATTTATTCTCCCACTCCTGCTTATATCCTAAAACAATGAAGACAACTCAAAGATAACTCAAATAATGAACTAAAAATACACGGTGTTGGTTTCGGATTCGGTGTTCGATAGTGACATCGAATCTCCCGCCAATCTATCTACCTGCCTCTATTTTGAAGAAACTAACACGAAACGACTGACTCTCATCTCCGCGTCATGACCATCTGTTAATACTCACACATCATCTATATATGACATATCTCTTGTTTCCTTCTCTCGTCTCATCGCGTTGTTGTTGTTTCGTTCGTTTTCGTTTTGGTACTTCATTATGGAGAGAGATGTCCTGATTTGTAGTACTTAACCATCTCTCTCTCTCTCTCCTGCTCGCACCGTTTTTATCTTTGAATAGAACTAAAAGTGTGACTACGTTGCTCAGAACAATAATAAAAAGTTGATATTTATTAATAAATTGTTGAAACATTTTGTAGGTCATTGTTCAAATGTTTTAATTCTAAACCTGAATAATTTGAAGCAATAACTTTTTTAAATATACTCAAATACCACAAATAATAAACATCACAAAAAAAAAACCAACTTCACAAATTAGATGTTTATTTATATTTAATGTAAATTTAAAAAGAACACAAATGCTATCAATAATTTTTACATTAACAAATTTAAGTAGCACAATTTATACTAAAATCGCTTAAAAACTATCGGTTTTAAAGATTTAAAAAATATTTTAAAATTTATTTAAATAGTCATATTAAACAAATCAATGTAAACGTTTTTATGTCTTTTTGTCGAACCAGTAAATAATGACATTTTTAAGATCATTTTACATTGAAATATTAAACTGCTTAGGACACCATTACGATATTATACTAAACAATATAATAATTAATACGATTAATCTATAAGACTATCTAATATTTCATTCTTTCAAAATCAATTTACTGAAAACTACGATTTTTCTAATGCGTCATTTCAACAAAAAACCTTTCAATTCTTGAAAATATATTTTAAATTAAATGCTAATTTAGGCAAAAGCATTTAAAATTATTTTTAAATGATTTACTACACACGAATAGTAATTAATTGATTATATTCCCTAATTTATTGAATATGTTTTTAAATATCTGTTTATTTTATTTTAATAAGATTTTTTTATTTATGCTTCTTAATTTTTTCTTTTCACTTTGCAATTTTTTAGACATCGTTCCAATGATTCAACTTTTATGAAAATAATTGATGTAGTCTAGATAGACATTACGTATACGTTGGAAATAGCTAGCAATTCTAGTAAAACAGTTAAATTATATTACAAATAAATCCATTTTACCATAACTATTATATTGATAAGGTAGAAATATTTCCACCCATGTTTATTTATAAATTTATTTAAAAAAACATGTATTCATTCAAAATATCGTTTACGCAACAAGCACCGTTTAAGTTAAAGCAGATATGACCCTTGACGCATGAAAACATATATATATATATAGATAGATGGATGGATATATTGAATTATTATATATCTTTAGCAGATGCGCATTGTATATCTATAATAATGAGAATTAAATAATATAGTTGAAATGTTTCAATGTAACTAAAATTATTTATTGCTGCAAAGATATATTGTTCCAAGATTTTCGTCAATTTATGTGATGTGGTATTGAACGAAAACGAGTTTATCCATCAAGCAGTTCCATGATTTACTCGCCTAGAAAAATAAATCAAGATTAATAACTAGTTACCTTTCTCTATTCATTTTTGCCAGCTGTTTTGATTAATTTTTTGTCTCAATTTGTTTGTCCAAAAAGTGACCCTTTGATCTTCTAGTTTTATGGTGTACCACCACTTTAGTTTTAGTTTAATTTTGACCCGGTTATAAGTTATAACTTTCTTATACTAGGCTCGGAAAAAACACTTTTTGTGTTTTTGCTATGCTATTCACATTTTAGTGTTAAATATTTTGTTATTTACAATTGTTTGCTTTCTTTCCAGGGGCTTCAACAAACAAGGATATCAATGTCAACGTAAGTATATCTTACAAAACTTATGTTAACATTTTTTCCCTATATTTCTATTATATACTATATATATTTTTTATTTTTGATTATATATTTTTATTTGTAAAAATTAGTTTAACCAATGGAATTACCTTGGACAGTAATTTCCCTGCTGATGACTTTTATTAAGCTACTTTATTTCGATTAAACATAAATGTTTGTGAAAACTGTTTAAGAAAAAACAGATTATGCTGGGGCTTTGACTTGTATAAATAGGGTTTCAATTAATAATTTAGTTCGTATACAATGATTTCAGTTCGTTTTTCAGAACTATACTTGACACACTCGTACTTATATATAGATTAAAAATTGTTTCGATATGCATTCAATTAGTGAAACTTTGAATTGTTTTAATCATTTCTTAATTGGTTTTCTCTGCCTAATGCACTAGTCATTGTTTAGAATCGATTGTATTAACCTCTCGTATTTAACATTTTTATATTACCATATACCTAATATATTAATATAATAAATAATATAATAAGGTAGATAGTAATCGTTATTTTATTTTGATCTACGCTTGCAAATCTCAATGTTTTAAAATATCTATCTGTCGTCCTTTACAATATCAATGTTTTTATTAATTTGCAAATCTGAATCTCTATTATAAGTTCAAATCATTACTAATGATTTACACATCAAGTGTACTAAATTTAAATTTAATTTTTGCTGAGTATCTTTCAGCTTTTTGTATTAGGCTAAGTCTCTTCCTAATTCTTTCCAGTAATATTGACCCATTATAGGCTATCTAAAAAAATCAATAACACCTATAATTAATAAACCTGATATATATATATATATGATGTGAGTATGTTGTCATTTTATACTGCGTAAATAAAGATTGAATTAATACAATACGTTCATAGTCGTTTGCTTAAATATGTACTATAATTATAAATACTTCTCAGTTATATCTATCAACCGTATATTTCTACCTTCTGATTTTTATAAAACCACGAACGGTCTACAGCATTTTTACAAGTTTAGTATATATGTACGTTAAACAATTTTTAACTTTTTTGACCCTCAAAACGCCCATTTATCGAATATATAACCATAATTATGTCTGATTTTAAGATGTTTTAGTCATTCAATTTTTAATATGTTAATAATGAAACCGATATGGTGTAAATGAAATCTAATGTGAATGCAGTTCATTTATACCTGTGCTGGGGTGTAACGTTTACTAGTTATCAGTTAAGACAAGTTGTTACGTGTTTTTTCCTCGTAATAGATTTCTACCTCAAAATAACATCAATGAAAGGATTATTGAAAATAGAAATTACGAATACAATAATTACATTCTATCAATTAAATGTAATCAAATTGTTATTTTTAATTCTACATTAATTTATAAACTTATTATTTTTAGATCGTTTTTGCAGAATCTAAAAGTGTCAACTGAAATAATTTGTTTAACATTGTTTTTAATTTATTTAATCTATTTTAGAATAGATTAAATTCTGTCACATATTTTGACTACAATCATTTTAGTTTTTAATTTTATTTAGATTTATATTAGGTATGAGTGATTGTGTACAGATATTTATAATACATCCACATCCTATTAGAGTGGATACAATATATAGAATTCAATTCTTTTTTAGAAAAGTCAATTCAATAAAGACAAACACGCAACCGTGTTTTCTTCTAAATAGTCAGTTTCTATACTCACAAAGCAATCATATAATCCCAATCTTCAGATGTCTGTCTCTATTTCACTGAAGATTTTATAGAAAAAATGCTTTGTTACATTGTTCTAAGAGATATAAAATGCCTATACACGATCTCTCCTTTATATATATATATATAGATATTGTGTATGGCTTTTGTTTACTCAGGAATTTATGTTTAGAAATGTATTATACACGTTTTCATTTTTTTTAATTTTAAATAAAGTAGCTACACACTTTGTAATGTATCATTTATTTGTTGTATTAGTCTATTATTAATAGATACAAATATATTAGATTGCTATTTAATTAATATTTATAAAAAATAATAATTGTAAATAAATTAATTGTGGTCCTTTCTCGTAAACAATATAGCTTTATAGCTACAAGCGATTTAATTATGAGGACTAAATGCTGAGTCGTTGAACCTTTTTTAAAATTTAGCCAATTATAATATATAAACATATGATTCGTGACAAAAATATTAACCTTTCAAATCTTAATTATTTGCCTTTTGCTTGTTACAATTCCACTTGTGTTTTTAATCAAAATTTATTCTAATACATTTCCCTTATAGATTTCGTTTTTAATTATTATTGTAATTTCTTATTGAAACAATAATTTTTATTAAATAATCTTACATTTGTTTTTTCATAATTTGTTGGAGTTGTTTATTATCATTTACATTATTTTAAATATAATAAATAAGTAAAATGTCAACTTATGATAACACCATTCATCATTTGATACGAGTAATTATGAATAGGATATTTTAAAATAATCTTTACAAATGGAAAAATAATTTCTGTTTTTTAACAAATCTTAGTAGTATGAGTTTGTTCATTGTTACTTCATTATGCAGATTGCTCAATGAAGTTTTCACGTAATAAATAAGTAAAGATCAATCAATTAGTTGGTCAGTTGCTTGGTTGGTTGAATACAATAGAATACACCTTTTCCGAAGAAATATTTGTAAATAACTAATAACATAAAATAGATTAGAATACCCTATTTATTTTTCCTTTAACTAATATACTGTTATTCATAGTTATTTTTTATATCTAACAATGTTTATCTAACTATTTGGTTGAATACCCAAATATAGTTATTATCAGTATTAACACACTTAATTCAATTAACAAAAACGTTACATTTACTTGTTGTAGATTTTTCTACAACATTGAATTCTAATTTTATTTCTGAATTTATTTTAATATTTTATTATGTGAATTAATCTTTTATAACATATCTTTAATTAATTCTCTTTCTCTCTCTGTATATATATATATATATATATATATATATATATATATATATATATATAAATAATTGTTTGTGAATGTAATAGATGTGTAGATGTGTATTTTTTATAACATATTATATATTAAATTCGACTGCTAACTTAATTGATCGATGAAATCCTAAGTGTCTGGCTTTCTTACAACTATTGCAAAGCTAACTACTACTGATAATGAGTTTTGAATCCAAAAATTTATCTAATTTACATATATAGAGTTCAATATAGTTAATTAATTTAGATGCAACACCGAATCTGATAAAGAAACGAACTCGGTTTGACCAAAATCCTCTGTTTAAATAAAACATCTCTGTTATATTTCACATTAGTTATTTATGACCTCAGATTTCCAGCTATTCGTTTCTTTTTTGTTTTGTAGACTATTTCGTTATATAATGTATGAATGTTGGCAGTTAAGTTCTTACTCTCCTGTGTATAATTAAATGAAATATTTAATTATATCCTGTAAGCTATATTTTTCGTTATTAAATTTACTAGTGCGTGATATTATGTTTTTAAATTGGTATGACAGCTTTATTTTGTTTAGAATTTTGAATATTTAAAAAAATTAAAAATTAATTTTAGCTAGACTATACTTTGTGTAAATTATAAGGAATTTACGCAACATATTGGAAACAATGACAAGTTTATAAAAGATGGTTCACGTGAAACATCAATTATTTAATTCAGCTTTACTCTATTATATAGTATTCATTTACGAAACACTATGCCATATTAATATTGCTTATCAGGGATAGACTTAATAAAGTGTCTGTTTAATTAATGTTATTACCTATTTCATAGTAAGCTTACGGTATAATGTAATCAGCAGAACCGTTTAAAATAATTTGAAAACACTTCTTTTTCATAACCGAATTCGAGAAGAACTAATTTTGGGAACATGCATTCTAACCATTTAGTTGATAATAATTGGTGTGTAATGTGAATCAATGGTATCAGGGTTCTCACCACTGGAAAAAACTGGAATTTACCTAGGTTTTTGTGATTTTGCCTATAGGTTTTTAATTTTTTGTTATACATGATTTATTTATAATACAATGATACACTAACCAAAGACGTTTATCTTATGTGCAAGTCACTCCTTTCCAAATTCATCAAACCCGACGTTATTCCTACAACCAGCCCGCATAAATTACTTGCAATTGATATGGAAAATACTGATAATCACACTAGCCAAATTGCATTTGATTTCGTCACAACAGAAGCGCTACGTCATGCAAATGCATTACCTCTTCAAATTCTGGAGTTTCGAAAAGATTGCAAGAAGTTTCTGATCTCATTACTAAATAAATACCATGTAAAGAACCCTCTTCGCCACACACTCGTTCGAGATATGGATTGTCTAGATGTCTCAGTTATCGCAACAAGTGATACTGCAACAGTTACCACAAAAGTTAGGCACGTTTTAGATTCTGTTATTCCGACTGAACATCTTATTGCTGAAGAAGCTGACATCGTTCTTAAACAATTCGAACACTTTATAAGTTGTCCGATACTTATGTCACTCACAAATCTAAAATTGCTCTTTACTGGACGACTCTAACAAATGTTTGG
>JAUZND010064316.1:0-17782 GCA_034780555.1 Coelogynopora nodosa | reverse complement strand
GAGATAGGATGGCTTTGTGAGACAGACATGTACTTAGTTGTCTACTAAATTAAGAGTTAGTTGTCTACTATCTGTAGCATAGCTTTGTGAGATGGGCTCACTTTGCTTTGTTTTGTATTATATTTTAATAAATTCATACTACTAGAAATGCACCACAATCTGGTGCAGACAAATAAGTGTATTTTACACCGTACCATCGTGCTTTTATCACTTCTATTTATCGATTTGTTGTTATGTACCTATTACTCGAATTTTTATTTAAATATATTTTTTGCATTTTCTATTTAACTATTATACACTGTTTCTGTAATCCTAAAATCCTGAGCCATTTGGAAACTGAAATAATTGTGATGCGCCATATTTAATATTATAGGAAATTACGACAATTATATGATATTTAAGAAAGAATATATTTTGCTCTTATAAAGAAATGTACTATTTATAATTTACATATTTCCTCACACGCCAGAGTTTTTAATAAAAGCATGATATTGATGTATATTTCAGTATTTTTGTTTATTTCTTTTTTGATTATAAATGTTTTGTTATCTTCCATTTAATCACTAACACTAACACATAATGCTGCTGGTGATTATGTATTATTTAAAAGAAGATCCGGAATGATGAATTAAAAAAATTACGATTATAAATCGTTTTCATTATTATTCTATTATTGAAAAATTGTTAAATGACAGTTTCAACTTTTTAAAGGGAGTTTTGTTATTCGTAATTTCAAAGTTACAAACTATGTTATTGTTGAATCTGCTTGATTATATATATAATAGAAAATATCTAATATTTTAATCAAATTATGATTATAAAATATCCCATGCGTGTGTTAAATTTAAGTATTTTATTAAATTAAAAATATATTCAGCGTACATTTTTTCTTTTATTACCAAATTGTAAATTTATTTTTAACTATTTATACACTCACCGGAACATTTTGTATATATTCTATCCCGTGAACTAACATAATTATCGACAGTTCCGACCATACAGGTCTAGTGAGGCATTCCTTGACCAAAGGAGAAGATAACACATTTCTCAAGATAGCATAATAGTTTTCTTTTTCATAATTTCAATATTAATTTTGAATTAGTAAAGTGAATATTAATATATGATATTAATAATAAATATTGACATTTTAATATTTAAATTATTATATAGCCTATTTTTTAACGGGAGGTTATGTATTAGACATTTAATTAGATTTAAACACTGAAAAATAAATATATGTTATTATTCTAATATAGAAGCAATATTTGTGTTTTTATAGCTTCTCGAAAATGTTTGACATTATTTAATTTTACAATCTTTTAATACATTATACAAAATTGTTTCAGAATGTTATACTAGTACTAAGTATTTTTTTATTTTATAAGGCTTATTGAAAGCGTTAATGAAGAAGAATTACACATCAATTATTATAGTCAGACAAATCAATTGGGAATGCATAATTAATTACATGCTCAATTCCCTGATGGAGGGAATTGAGCAAAACAAACTTGTCAACAAAAATTGCTATGATAAGGTGTGAATATATTTCGAAAAGAATAAATATTAATAGTGAAACAAATTTATGATGCAAACAGGATTTGATTATATTTATATAACCTTTTGTTCGACCTAATTACAGTAGTTGTCAATATAGATAAAAAAGTATATTAAATTATATTGTGTATTTATGTATAATTATGTATTATATTTCCATAAATGCGCCAGCTATAGCTTGAAAATCTATGTCAATGTAGACGACTACTCTTAATATTTATAACAATTGAAAAGGATATTATGAATATTTGATATTATCATGAATAATTACGATTTATCATTTTCTTGTTTTTATTTTAGAGAGATGCCTACACGTTTTTATTCTAATAATACTTTTTTTGCTAATTTCAATTTAGTTTAATCTCAATACTTCACATGCTTGTTCGTTCAAACATTTGTTTAGAAGTAATTTTATCTTGTTAAACGTTTAAATGTTTTTAAATTTTCCTTTCTTGTATGTTATACATGAATATTCAAACGGATATATACTGTTAACATTTGTATTTTTGATTTACTTGTGAGTTAAACAAAATAATTTATCTAGCTTTAGTAATTAGACAACAATTGCAAGTTATTTCTATATATGTATGTGCCATATTTTTAATTTGAACCCATGATTTGTATCTTGGATGCACCATTTTAATTAAAAAAACTGGAAAAAAATCTTTGACGTGTCAAATGTCCGTTCAAATTTCGTCTTATTTTTTATTAAAATTATTATGAATATTTAACCATTTTCAATGTTATACAAACCGTATTTCCTGGGGCTTCACATAACATTATGATTAAGTATATAATACTGTAACTTGAGAAAACAAATCACAAATAATTAATAAAGCTATATCCCATTAACGATGTGTATCAATGGGGGTTCGATAAATCTTACTAAACATGTAACTGTTCTTATAATATTGCACCTACCTTGAGGAGTTTGGAAACCATTTTAACATCAAATTAAGTTTTTCTAAACAAAATAAACATCCATTTCGCAACATATCAACCTATGACTGTACATATTCAACATAAATTTTCACACATCGACATGTAAGTGCATATATTTGACAAAATGTATGCTGCAAAAAGGGTGTAATTCGTTTTGGATTATAACTTACGGTCTATAATTGGCTGCCAAAGTAAAAATAAATTTCCTTATTATAACTAAAACTTACCCGTAAATGGAATCGATCTTTTGAGTGTTAATAATTTGTTCAACTTTATTGTATTACATATTTAATGCTTTTTATGCAAAACCTCACGGACAAATATACATAATTTAGAATCGAGTCAATGGGACCAGCCTATGCTCAAGAGTTTGTCCAAGCCAACTCCGCGTGCAGGATCCACTCTTACTTCCGACGAGGACGGTAATCTCATTCTCTTCGGCGGGAAGACGTCTATTGGACGTCAAAATGATGTGTACAAATTCAGCGTTGGTAAGACGGTTTCAATGACTCACTGTTTCGGCATTTTTTGGAAGACTATTTTACCTGGAGTTGGGGGGGGGGTGGGGCAATATTTAGTCACCGTCTTTTAACCTATGCATGGAAGTATTTACATTAAATTTAGTACATTACTGTGTAGTTTTTCATTTTTATTCTAAATATATCATTATTTATTTTTCTAATGTGCAAATGGAATCGAAACCGCATTTAGAATTGAACTTTTTAAATTTTGAGTTGTAAACGTTCAAACACCGTTGGGTCAGTTTGATCCCCTATTTGTTGTTCTTAATGTTAATATGTTGACTATTTAGCATTTAATTAATGCAAAGGAACAGCTATTTTATTGATAAATGTTTGGCTTGTGTTGTATAAATTGAGGCTTACTTTATTGTTTATGATCGAGTCAACCCTGTGTTGTGATAGTGCTGCAGCAGGTAAATAATAGAAACAAATTATTTTTCAATGGTGATGCAAATATTTTACGAGTTTTCTCATCGAGGGAAGATTGATACAATGTAATGTTATGTACAGTTATACTTGGTTTCACTTTTACAAATTGTTTACAATAAGCGAAAGAACTCGTTGTTTTAATTATTTTAATTTCAGAGTCAATCACACCGTTCTTGCTGAATTGCTCACATCACTAAGGTTATGTGTGCATTATAAATAAAATGAATGGACCCTTTATAATGAAGTGAAAACGTTTATTATTTTTACATTCAAGTGAATTTGATATTGTTCATGATTAAAAATTTGGTTATCTCAGTTTTCAAATGTAATTTTCAAAGACACAAAAAATTCCCGCTATTTAAATTTAATGCAATAAACAAATTTTTACCGCTAAATGTTTATTTTAAAAATAATTTTAGCACATGGCTTTCTATAAAAATTAGTAGGACCTCATTTAGTTAAATTAAATATCTATAATATAATATCTCAATCATTTTGTCTGTCTACACGCTTATTAATAGCATATAAATTGAATATCTATAGAACTATCAATTGAAAATCAATAGAAATTATTAATTTCTGCTTACATGAAATATTTTATTATGACTTTTATTTAAAACGATTAATTAGGTTAATATTGATTTTGAAATTGTATATTGTAGTCTATGCGGATAGAATATATTATTGTTCTTTTTAGTTTACTTACACCGCCATATGTAAAATACAATGTATGATGTAATCAATTTTATGTAATTAATTTGAAAAGGTAGCACAGAAACCTTATTACATTCATCAATAAACAATGTTTTGTGCATTAACAAATTAATGAGAACTAAATAGTGATTGCCAAGGTAAAAAGGAAATTGTAGTACATTGAAATATATTTAGATATCTGCTGAATATCGTTGTTTTGCTCCTCTTTATACTTTTGTAAAATAGAACTAACAGTTATATGTAACGTGCAACTTGTCATTATATTGAAATTAATTAATTTACTCTTTTTACTCCATGTCACTTTTTTGGTTAACATGTGTTTGTTGTTAATAGATAATAATAATATTGTAATTTGCTCATATTAAAATTGACCTGTTTGTTCTATAATACCAAAAAGCCAATTATGAAAATAAACATCTAAAAAATCATCGTTTTTGTCGAGGTGCTAATCATTGTCTTTTGAACCTTGTTTTTAAACCATCACATTTTTGTTTGTGTAATATAATACACGATACAGTTGTTGTGTAGAATATTAATTTTGCTTTTTGCATTTTTCATGATCTTGTTTAGTCAATAATACTATGGTTTTATTATTATGTGAATATTACTTAAAATATTTATTCGTCTTTCATAAGACGGCCTTTAGTGATAAGTATATTCAATAATGAATTATTAACAAAAGTAAGAAATATATTAACAACGCAAAA
The DNA here is from genome assembly GCA_034780555.1 of Coelogynopora nodosa. Classification (NCBI taxonomy): domain Eukaryota; kingdom Metazoa; phylum Platyhelminthes; order Proseriata; family Coelogynoporidae; genus Coelogynopora; species Coelogynopora nodosa. The sequence continues at coordinate 12,915 of JAUZND010064316.1, read as the reverse complement.
TATCTAACTAAAATATTTGTACAATAGATGCATTTTTTCAGTTTTCATATTGAATGCTTCCATTTTAAATGGTGATTTTATAGAATATATCAAATATAATTTATAAAATGAATTAGATAATACAATAGCGTAACTAACTGTAACCAACGCTTATTTTTACATAAATAAATAATTAAATTTCTAAGGAATAAAATAATAATTTGTAAATCATTTTTTAATTTTTTTATACATTATCACATTTCCCAATTATTTAAATAATAATATATACATCCTTTACATCAAAATATGCAGAACATAATTATAATGTAAAGTATATTAATATTTTAGTGGAAAATAAACCTGCATACTTTCTGCATCTAAACTGAACAATTAGCCTCCTCAACAAGCAATTAAAACGAATTCGCTATTGAACTAGTATTAAATATTATTATGTATTATGCATTTTATGTATTACTTTCTCAGATTAGTTGTTATAATTTAAGAAATTTTAGAATACATATTAGTAATCCGAAGTATGGAACAATACGATATTTAGAGTTAAATAATATTATTATGTTGTTGACAAAAATGTAAATTATATGTTACAAAAAGATTAAAACGAATTTTAACAAATTGTTAACGTCGATAATAAGGTGGCAATCATTGAAATTAGTTTTACATTTTATCATTAGTTTGTTTAAGTATTATTGACGTATATACTCCAAAATCAGGTTACCCCAATGTGATCTTGAATTGTTTTCTAAGTTGAATAATTCTTCTTGCTTACAACACAACAGTTTGTATGCATTTATTTGGTTGCCAAAATTATATAGAAGTATGGAAAGAGTCTCTCTGCATCACTCCCCCCCCTCTGTCTCGAATGTAATACCGGGTGACAGTCCGCCATAACAGCCTCATTCTATTCCACTTGATCCTCGCTTATCACAAAATGCGCAAGTGTTTTGTTCTCCGTCTCCGCCGCAAGTACCAGCGGGTTAGCTACCCTTCTCTCAAGCAGTGACATCTACGCCTCATCCCCATCCCTACTTCTATAATATGCCAACATCATCACCATCCCTCTCAGTGCAACCGCCGCCGCTGCCGCCACAACATCTTTCAACATTTAGTGAACATTTACGAGCCTAATTCCAGGGTGCCAGTGCACAGCAGCAAGCTTCAAAACAGCGGTCAACTTCTTTTCTTAACATTATTTATGAGCGAGCAAGGCGTGAAAAGTAATTATCCCAGTGTGTTCAACAACCTTTCCTATCACTTTCTATTGTGCATAGTCAGCAGTATATGTTTACAAGTAAATTTTCTCATCCTTCCCGTCAACCTCGACAACAGCAAACAGTATCTCATCAGCTCCCTTCACCTACACAACTTCACTTCTAAATCAATCATTTTCTTCTCACCTTAGAGGATATTTACGCGGTCAAAGTGAAGCACAAGCGTTTGCCTTCCTCTCTACACTGCCTTCCTCAGCGAATCAATATTTACCTTTTAGTGCGAGTGCCATACCTAATAGTCAACTATCCACAGAGGTGCATGCAGATCGTCAACAATTTTGGCATAGCAATGAGTCATTTTCATCCGTATCCTCAACCAACTCATCAGTTATTACCCCATCTCCAGTGTTTCCTACAGTTACACCGCCAAACTATTCTTCTCACCCATCGCCAAATGTCATCTCTAACCTGCCCAGCACAAGTCTTCATGTTGCACATCTACTTCTAATGCAGCACAGCAACAGCAGTAAACTAACTGCGTTCATGACTCCCAGGTTGCGGAATGAGGCGGAAATTGGTCAGGTAACCACGCACAAGGCAGCATCGATAGGCTACTTGCTGGTCGCTCATCCCGATATGAAGGCTCCCGTCAGTGAGCAATGTCATGCAATTAAGAATACAATCTTAACGGTGAATGATAAGTAACCCTTCCGGATAGGCGCAACCTTCATATCGCTTATCATATCCAGCGCATTAATTATCCAGTTATAACCACCATTACGCCATATATATGTTGGACGCACGTCGGAGAATAACTTTGCAAGAGATAGAGAGTTCTTTGCTCGATGTCGACAAAAAAAAGAGAGTTCCGAGCGCCTTTTATACAGTGAAAATTGTGTCAAACTGATAGGCCTTCACTATTCGTTTTAAAAATTCTGTCGAGTTAGCAAGTTTCTTCTGATTAGATGGAAGCAATGCGCACCTTTCCTATTATAAAATAAATACCAATAAGGAATTCCCTAATCGATTAGGCAACCCCAGACTCGGAATCCCCGCCCACGATTTATTTGGAAACGACCTTGACCTAATTGATATCGGCCAATAAGAACACGATTTACAAAATTGGTTTCGGTGTCTGGGGGGGGGGGGGGGGTGTTTTGTTTTCGGTATCGGGTTTTTTTGTTCGGTACAAAGGGGGGTAGGGGATGAAGAGAGACTGTTTCCATACTACTTAATATTAACATGTAGATATTATACTTATAGTTTTTAAAATGTACTTAACGCTGTCGAAATATACTAAATATTATCGAATTGTAGCTTGTTTTTCATTATTGATAACAAATATATTTGAAGATCGTAATAATTTTAAAAAGCAATGAACGCCTTCGATAGTAAGAAATTGAATAGAATTAGGCTTTTAGTTAATGTCATAGGGTTATTATTTTTTAATGTTTTGGTTATTATGACCTATATTTTTTAAGTTTATATGAATGGCTTTTTGTAAGCATTAATTTTGCTACATAACTATAACTTTTTATTGTTTTGGTACAAACTTTTGGAATTTATATGGTGTCGCCAACGTATTCGATATTATTATCAATTAAAACTTGCTCAAGTCGCTAGCCACAGTGCACTGTAGATTTTATTGTAGTATACATATTATATTGTGAGGTAATATATATAGCATGACCGAAAAGTTTATTTAAAATTATTATGTATAAAAAAATTACAACATAATCTAAGCTAATCAAAGCGTATTTCAAAGTCAAGTAATTTAGTTTTATGGTGTAAAGCAATTTGAATGGATTTTTTTGTTTGATTGATTGCTTTAATTCTGTAGACGTATTTCGGTTAATCTGTATATATATATTTATACAATTAACATAATATGTGGCGTTTCTATTACAGCTAAAAATAGATCATGACTCATAAATTAAATCGAATTTTTGCCGTAAAATATTTGAAAAAATATAGCCAATTAGAATCGAGTATTTGATTTTAGATTTTATGATTCCTATGGACTGTTGATAAAAAATGCCGCTATGTTTGATTTTGTTAATTAGAAGGTAACTAGTGAATTAGCTAATCGATTCCCTACTCTTTCTGTTTTGAATTTTTTAATTGCAAATTTTTTAATGCTGAAAACGAGATTATAATCCACTTCACCGTGAAGTCCTGGCTGGCTACGCCCATGTAAAATTTTGTATAAATTATTGTTGCCAAAATATACTGTTTTGGTATTTAAGTATTAGCGTCATTATTGGTAATTAGTTGTTTGAAAATGTTAAAAAAATTAGGATATATTTTTATTTGAATAAATAATTTTTTGTTAGAATAATTTGATTTGGGCCTGTTTGTTTTGTGTAACGAGTTAGTTTCAAGAATTGACCAATTGGTTATTTTTAGCACATTAAAATATAAGTAATTGTAAATATGTTATAGAGTTATCATGCTTGAATCAAAGTTAGTAAACATGATTTGTTATGTATATCAAAATGAATGATATTTTGATCTAGCAAACAACTTTTAAGGACTTTTCAGAATTGCTACTAATGTGCGTGTATGCTACATATTTTACACATGGATAATTTCTTTTTTGTCGGAGGTTCTACCGTTGTTTATCGAACTAAGGTTTCTAATTATCATCCAATTAATTATTATACAATATATAGTATACTATATGTATGCATTGCTCATCATCCTCACTTAGACCTACGTGTTTGTTTCTTTCGGAAAGGTAATTAAGGATGTTTGTTATAGCTATAGAAGGTATTCCGTCAAATGCTCCTACTAATAGTGAATTATTAAAAAAAATGTTCTGTTTAATGCGGTGTAAATCGTCATTAGGAAATATTCATTTTAACTAAAATAAAACATCAAATTCAATAAAACTACACGGGTGAATTTTTTTACTGTGGTTATTAGTGATATACTACTGTTAGTATTTATTGAATTTGGCTATTTCTATTTATATATATAAATTTAATATTTCACATTAATCATGACATCAGCGATTGTTATGGCTGTTTGTTACAAAATAACTTATTCAAAATCAGTGGCTAAGATAGTCCCTTTCATTTATGAATATATTTTGTTGCTCTGCAACGGTTATAGTTTTCTACTACATTTATTGACGATTTGAATTGTATTTTTATTGGCTGAATATTTGACGTCACTGATCTGTTCACGAAATAATCGACAGATGACTAAACTATAAATTAGCCTGTATATAAATAATATGACAAAATCAAAAGAAACGAATTTACAAATAATTTGTATCTAATGTTCGGTTGCATTAATAATATTTGTTGTTAATCTTTGACAAATATTTATTTAGAGTTGTTTTGATACCTTAAATAATATATAAACAAATACTAATTTAGTGAATTATATCTAATTGCAAATATTTTAAATGTTATAAATGAATTCTTATTTTTTTAATAGAATTTCGGATATTTAATTTTACGAATATTAGGATTTCAATTAAATGTATTTTTTAAAATCTTATAATTTTTTGCATTACGAAATTTGAACATTTAACGAAATTTGTCTTCTACTAACTACCTTATTCCCCATAGACAGCGATGTAACTTCAATTATAATTAATTTTTCACAATTAGAATAGAATATTCTTTATTGAAATAATGATACAGTTTACACAGTTTTCTCTCTGGAATTAAATTAACAATTATTGATTTCATAATTTTAGTTTTGCTTACGTGTTTGTTAATCTTGTTGTAATTTTGCGTCAAAATAAATTGAGGGAATTTTAGATTAGTTAATTTTAGTTCTTTTTAATTGTTTCATACTTTTATTAGTATAAAGTTTTATTAAGCAATATTTTATCAAAACAAGGCATGTTATGTTATTCATACATCTATAACCTCTTTTACAACTATATTATATATAAATTATAATTATATAACTGTTAGTACGACAATATTCCCGAAAAAGATAGCATTACCTACTTCATTGATGCTAGAAAACCAAAAACGTTGAGAATATAGACATTTATGTGACAATACGTTTCAATGAAATAACATTCCAAGATGTTCAATCGATTAAAGATTTCATATGTGCATGACGTATTATATGACTTTGAAATTAAAGTATGACGTTTTCATTTCAAGGGTGAAGGGTGTTATTAATATACGGTTGATGTCTAGCAGAAAATTGGTTCATAAACACCTACAGCGCACTCTTCAGTTCTATAATAATAATAATATTCATAAAGTATGTTAAAGTTAGTTGTATGTAAAATGAATCTAAGTATTCTCAATTATTTGAAATGCGTTGTTGTCTAATTTATTGTAGTTAAGGCCTAATATTTAAGAGAGTTTTGACATAACGTTCGGAAGGCTGAAAGCCTGAGGGTGTACTAAACTTCCGCAGAATAATATGAATTAACCGACATATCCTTTTCTTATCTACACAAGTTAAGTTAGTTATTGTTCACTATAACCACAATCAAATGTAATATAGTGAAATGTAATATATAATTCAAATGTAACATAAAACAATAAAATAACAAATTGATGTGATTCCCGCAGCATAATGTTTGAAATTATTAAAATATAGGGAGCCCAACTGTTACTATTAGATTAAAAAAAAAGTTAGCCAATTGTAGCCTTAAATTTATTTCATTGTAAAACGAGCTATTCATAGTCAAGGTAAATTTTTCGGTTTTACCTTGCCTATGAATGGGTTGTTTTACAACGAAATATAAGGCTTGCTACAATTAACTAATTGTTTTTATTTAAGAAAATTTATAGTAACATTTAAGCTCCCTATATCTTATCTATCAAAACAATAATGATTTTATTATCGGTAAATTGTTTGATAAATCAAAGTACGGACAATAGACCAAAGAACATATCAAAGAGCATATATTGATAATCTCGAATAGCATATGCGTCTTTTCTGTTCTTATTACGCAACATGGCACGAACATAAATTATACCATTTTATTACAATATAATGATACAAAATAAAAACATACGAAATTAAACCACATTATAACAAAAAATTATACCATTTCTATAAAGTAACAGTTATCATAGTATTATTATTATCATAGTTTTTTAGTAAAAATATTTTCGTACACTGTAAACAGTTCACCGTATTGATAGTTGATATTTTTTACAGTCATTTACAGCTATCTTGATATGCTTTTATCATTTGACAAAAAATGGTCATAATATAATTTTTTAATTCTGACACCAAGTTTGTGATCGGTCTATATTATGTATAAGGTTTCATACTTCTGAGTTTTTAATTCTATATTCTATATTCTAAACTTCTGAATTCAATAGTTTTGGCCCTATACATTTAATAGATTTGCAAACGCAGTCCTTATTATAAATATATGCATTTGTGAAGTCGGCAGCCCAGAAAATGAAAGTCCTTGTCTTGCCCCCCTCTACCACCAGACAAGCTGAGTTGGTCGCCACGATTGCAGACAACGGGAGATCAGCCCGAGCCGCGGTCCTTCCATGCCGCCACCTTCTCTACTAGCAGCCTGATCGTGTGTGGAGGTCGGAACATGCAGGACAAGCATCTCGCTGACATTCATCTGCTTGACATGGGTTAGTGGATGCCGAGTAGTCAACACCGCTACCGTCTATATTTTTACAGGGTTTCCATGGGGATTTTATTTCCTTTGAAAACACATGGAGACTTATTATTTTAAAACATTTGTCAAAAATAAGTTTGTATTATCTTTGATAAACAATTTTTTAATGTTTTTGCGTTTTCTGAAAATTATTTCGAAAACGTTATAATATCAAAGTATTATATTTTTCAGTAAAGATATTCTAATTTTAGAACACTAATAAATTATGTTTTATGCTTAGATGCGAAATATCAAATTTGGTTCTTAGTGAAAATTATTTAATTTCAGATTATCAACAGTATGCGTACCCTTTGAACATATTAATATTTTGCAGTTACATTTTTTCGCATTATATTAATATGTTTTTTTAACGTTTTTAAACAAAATTGTGTTTAAATTTATTCGGTTTAAATGTTAATTTTTTAAATCAAACGAACGTCCTTTTTTGTCGTTTTTGTTTACATCAGAAATTCCATCCTTTATTATGAAACTATGGTAAATTTAACTATTATTATTTAAATAAAGCAAAGTTTTATTAATTAATTGGATAAAAATATGTTAGTTGAACAGTCAGTGGTTGTATTGCGTGATTTGTCTAAAGAAAAGGTTTCATAGTTGTTTAGCGCGTGGCTATTATACCGGTCGGGTGTCGATCCATACTTTCTCTAGTTTAAACATTATTGTCTTCAGAACATTTTCCAGCTAACTTTTTGGTTCAATTGATTTTTTTTCTCACAGATGGATGAGAACATGCGCACGTTTTCATATTTTCCATGCGTAGTGTAGGCCTATAATGAAGTCATATTTTGAAAGATCATATATTATGTTTCATTTTATTTGCATCATAATATGTAGTGTTTATTCTTACTTTAAGATTATTGTTTAAATTCTTATTTGAATTGTAGATTTAATTATTACGTTCATTAAATTATTGTAAATTTTTAAATTGTAAACCTAATAATTTTTGATTGTTGTTCTGTTCAGTGATTATAATTTTTAAATAAAACTTCATAAATATAATTAGTATTTAGACAAGTTTGTCATGTACAAATGTATGTGACAATTTGTTCAGACAACCAAAAATAAATATAGGAGCATCATTTGATGAGATGATATTATCATAAATTAAATTTTCAGAGGTATAAAAAGACTACACGAGCATCCTGCTGGTTAGATTTCTCAATAATGGTCCTAAGGAAGATAATCAAGGTTGTAAACTGCAGTTGAATCTATCGTTAGAATTATATGATTAAATGTGATTAAATATGATTAGAATAAAAAAATGATTATCATCATTACTGAACATAAAAGAAACTTTTTGAGTGTAAATATATAAACCTTGAAGAACTGATGTTAAGTAATAAGAATCACCAATATTTACAAGGCCAAATGGCTCATTGTAATTGGAACTAATAAGAGTAACGGAATTATTGTTAGGTATGGTAATCTCAGGATTAGTAACAATTTATATTTTATTTATTTTAGGCTTATAATTAAGGCAATCATTAAAAAAGTATTATCACCATAACGTGTATATTGTTTGACTAAATTTAGGTAATATAAAATACCCACGTTTTTTATTTAGAATATCTTTATGAAAACCACGAGGAAGAAGTTTATTGAAGATGAGAAAAAATCATAAAAATGCATTCAAATAATACCTATCCAACAAGCAGACTATACTATAGAAACGGTTATAAGAAATTGTATTGACAATTTTTCTATCAGAAAAATAAAAGGAAATAACTTAAATTTTATGACAAATTTTAGTATTAATGGATAAACTTTGTTCTAAACCAGTTCTGATGTGTAAATATCACTTAAAATCTTAAGAAAATCTCTAATATTAGGTGTTTCTATGTCATCAATATATAACGATTATTATTAAGAACTAATTGAGGAATAAGAGTTTTAAGTTTATTAATAAAATTGAATTCTTTCTTAGAAAGATAAAGATCTGCATTAAGTGGACTTGCATTTCCACCCACTGGGTGCCTTTAATTTGTTTATGAGGATATCGTATGTATTAAACTGAAGGAATATAAGAATTAAAAAGAAAGAAACTGAATGGCAAGTCATGTCATAAATCAAATTGAAAATATATAAATAGTTCGATTACTTTTTTTACTGGTTTGATTAAACATATTCATTACTAGTTTTGTTTAATTAGTATTAATATTTAAAGAGGCAGATCGGCATATAAAACTAAAGTGCTGAAATCAAAAGGACTGATATTTAAAGCAGCGTTGCCTTCAAAAGTTATTAACAAATTCTGAAGAATTGTCGATACTCCAGTAGTGGTTGAAATCATTATGTAAAAAATATAACAAAATGTATTTAACATATTTTTTAAATGAGTTTTTACGCATGTCAAAGCTTGATAACATAATCTTTTGTACGAAGGCAACATGTTTTTGATTGGACAAACATTTTTGAGTTATTTTTGGACAGTTCCTTTTTGAGAATATTAATAATAATATAATATAATTGTTTACAAATAATAGCAACGTTATTAGAAGCTTCGACCGTCCGCTGATACAATTACAAATCTCTCTTGTAGTGATTTAAGTTCAGATTTAATAATTCTAAAAATATGTATATGATAAGCATTTCTATTTTTGAAAAATATAGTTATGAAAATCATATTTTGTTTAGGTAGTAATAGTAGTATAGGAATGGTGGATTCGACCACTCTATTGACATTTGAACATGATACTTGACCTTTGACCATTCTCCTCCACCCCTCAATTTTTTTATATTTTTTTACGACCAGGATCGTTATGGATCACAAATACACCAACATCTTTCACTGGGTATATCTTTTTAAGGTAGTAAGTTCAATATTTTTATATTTCTTACAAATATTTTAAAGTAGTAAATAACCTTAACAATTTTAATTAATGTATAATTACATTTTAATCTTAATATTTAGACCGTTTTTTAAATTTTGGACGAAAAATGACGACATGAATGACGTCATTTTTGTTTTTAGACTATAACTGTTGACACTTATGAAATTTATGACAACCAAACTTGGTATGATGACTTACCAACATAAGCCAAATCTTTTATACTACTTTTTTTATAAGTAGTAAAAATTTTTTTTTATGTAGTAAAATAAACTTAATATGGTAGACATTCAGAATAGCTATATGCTAGATTAATTTTTTTTAAATCGGTTGAAATTTAACGAAGTTATAGACATTTTAGTGATTTGCAGGTGATTAAATCAATATAATATATATGAAATTAAATAGATAGACTAGCAGAATTATGAGTCAGTGCTTATTTTTCAAAAATCAGTTGAAATTTGACAGAGTTGTAGACATTTTACCATTGTGATGTATTATGGCCATATATTGCACGATGATTTCAATGAAGATTCTGATGTTCACTCAGCTTGATTTTGCTACTTACAGTTTGATTTCGATAAGAAATTTGACTAAATGGATCTAAATATTATGAATTTATAATTTGGTCAAAGTTTACTTCGATTCACTAGTTATATGACCAATCGAAATTAATTAAGAAAATATATAACGAAACAGATAGTTTAAGAGACCATCTAAAACTTTAAAAATTGTAAATGAACCATGTTGTATACCATTAAAATTATTAGAAAACACATACACAATGATTACATATCATGATAATTTTGTAAAAATTCACTGATATGACCAACTGGAAATAATCAAGACAATATAGAAATAAACAGACTGTGTAAGAGACTATGTTACATTTAGAAAACTACTTTATTTATGAGAATTATAAATCATTTGCACTAAACGAAATATTAAAATATAATATTTTAAATATTGTTCAAAATGTACGTTTTGTATAACCAAATAGTATAATAAAAAAACATTCTAAACATTCTAAACATGAAAAATGTGCTTAACATGTAAGAAAATATAACATTTGTTGCAAATGAACCATGTCGTAGACCAGCGAAATTATTAGTAAATACATACATAATTTAGTAAAAGTTCACTTGTACGTTCAATCGGAATTAATTAAGATTATATAAAAAGAAACAGACAGTGTAAAAGACAATCCAATATTTAAAAACCTATTTTATTTATGAGAATAATAAATTATTTATGAGAATAATACATTATTTATGAGAATAAATTATTTAAGAATAATAAATTATTTGTGTGAAACGATATATTAAAATGTAACATTTTAAATATGATTCAAATTGTACGATTTGTATAACCAAATATATAGTATCATAAAAGGACATTCTAAACATCAAAAAATAAGATAAATCATACCTAACACGAAAGAAAATATAACATATATTGTAAGTGAACCATGGAGTAGACCATCGAAATTATTAGAAAACACACCCATAATGATTACATTTAGATCAATCTGTAAGTAGCAAAATCAAGCTGAGTGAACGTCAGAATCTTCATTGAAATCATCGTGCAATATATGGCCATAATACATCATAATGATAAAATGTCAACAATTCTGTCAAATTTTAACAGATTTTTAAAAAATAAGCACTAACTCGTAGCTAATTAATTTCATTGTATAATATATAAAAAATAATTGATTTAATCAGCTGTAAATGACGAAAATGTCTATAACTTCGTTAAATTTTAACCAATTTTTAAGAAATTGACGCTAGCTCATAGTTATTCCGAATGTCTATCTATTCAATTTTATTTTACTATATAAAACAATTGATTAAAAATATATATAAATTAATACTTACAAAAAAGTAGTATAAAAGATTTGGCTAATGTTGGTGAGTCATCATACCAAGTTTGGTTGTCATAAGTTGTAAACATCAAAAGTTATAGACTAAAAACAAAAATAACGTCACGAATGACGTCATTTTTGTCCAAAATTTAAAAAACGGTCTAAACAATATTTATAATTAAATAATAATATTATAATGTAATAAGGTACTAATTACAAATTTTAGGTTATAGATAACTTATAAATATTTGTAAGTAGTATAAAAATATTGATCTTATATTTTTGAGTCATCATACTAACTTTGGTTGTCATAGGTTACTACCCTAAAAAGATATACATAATGAAAGATTTTGGTTTATTTATGATCCATAATGATCCGAATCGTACAAATAAAAGGAAAAAAAGGATGAGGTAGAGGTTAAAAAGTCCAAGTGGTGTGCCAGAATCGACCCTTCCTATACTACTTATATAGATGCATAGTCAGGAAGGGACATGGAGATGCATATTCAGAGGAAGGAACTGAAGCAATAGAGAAATTAATGGTTATCTCGCAAAATTATTCGTTCTCACAATTGGCAATAATTATAATATTATTTTAAGTTGCAATTATTTTATATTAATTGCGATAAATTTACTACTTAAATATTTTTACAATTTTTTTAACTTTTTAAACGCTTGAAAAGCATTCTATGAACAAATCGGATAGCTCTATATCACTTGAACTATTGACTAAAAAAAACTAAAATAAAAATACAAAAACGCAAGTTTCTGTATGGCATTAACTGTTGTCATTAAAATGTACATTATACTTTTTTTAAATCAATTTTAGATCTATTTTGTTATATAAGTATATTATCGAATTGTTGTATTTTTTGTTTTATTACACAAATGATGGAACTCTAAATATAGAGGGGTTACATATAAAACATATCGTACAGAGCTAGACAACCGTTGAGGTACTTTTGACGGATCGTTAAAATTTGACAAACTTTCATAGTTTAAAACACTTTTTTCATTTATATCCAATATTTAGAGGCGGATTCACTTTAATTACAATAGTATACCGTTAACTAACTAAATCAGAAGTTTACTATAGGGTTTTCACAAAGAGCAGGTCAAACCTTCATAATTAGGTTAAATATTACTATAGTTACCTACAATGTTACATCTACATTAATTAAACAGAAAGTAGGTCATACCTTCATAATTAGGTTAATCAATACTATACTGCAAATATAATGCAAAAAAGACCAAATATCTCACAGTTGGCCATAGGAATTATGACACAGACATCACAGTGAATGGACAAAGCATTGAGAAAGTAAGCCACTTCAAATACTTAGGATCTCTGAAATCAGAATTTGGAGACTGCACTAAAGATGT
>JAUZND010064305.1:0-17782 GCA_034780555.1 Coelogynopora nodosa | reverse complement strand
CTAAAAAATTTCATCCCAGTTAATGGGCCCCTAAATGTAAACGACCCCCCTGCAGTAATTCCTAGATCCGCCCCTGGGGGGGGGAAGGGGGGGGGGGCGAGCGGTAATTTCTAAAATTCACAAAAACTACAGATTTAGAATTTTAAGATTGTATCGTAATTTTCTTAATAGTCCAAATTTAAAAAATGTTATAAAGATATTGTTTTCTAAGCCGACTTTATCAATTTTGTTCAGTTAAGTTCTTTGTAGAGTACTGAAAATTTAGAATCACACTATAGATAAGATAATTTAATGTGAGGTTACGATTGATTTTAAAACGTTTCTTAATATTAATAAAATTCATAGTCTAATATAGTCTTACTCCCTGATATGTAGGAAAGGTTTCGAATTAAAATGTTTCATTATAAAAAAAAACTTATTATACTAAACTATACTAAACTATACTATACTAAACTAAACTCATTATACTAAAAAAAAAGATTCATATATGAATATTTTAAAACTCATATATTAAGAAAAAAATTGTATTTTAAAACCTTTTTAAAATATTTGTTTGGTTAACAAAATTTATTTTCAGCTTAAACTTTTTTAAAGCTAAAGGTCTCAAGACTAACCATAAAGTATTTTAAAAGTTTTAAAATTAATTATAGCCTCAGACAAAATACAAAAGCCATTAAAAATTAATACTGTAATTAAAATATGTTATGATCATCAATCGAGCAATAAGGTATTTATTCTTGTTCAAAGTTGAAATCTTGTTCCTAGCAAACAACAAAATATCAATTTCCAATAACAAAACAAATATTTCTAAAAAGTTTAAGTATTTGTTATTTTTCTAATGCGATTGTAAATTAAACGCAAAAATTACATATTACTGCTTATCAGATACGTTACTAAATGTTTTTTTATTAAAGTCATTTTGACGTATATACATGCGCGTTATTATATAATAACATGTTAAAGTAAAATCTTGTAAATTATATAATCTCTAATTTTTTTAAAGGGTTGTAATTGTTTAAAAAAAGGAAATTATTTGCACTTGCGATCTCCATCATTAGAAATAAGCCCTAGTATATATTTTATTCATACTATCTGCATATTCTAATAATTCAACAAATATTTAACAAGCTACATTTCATCTAAATGCAATTTCTCAGTGGAAAGTCTCCTTTTAATGGAAATTCAAATATTTTCAAAATCGTCTGATTTGTTGCCAACATTCAAACGCTTCAGTCAATTTTCCGGTTTTTTGCTCAATGCAATGTGTAATTATTTATTGTCAGCATAATTTCTAATCGTTTATATATATATATACATATATAGTGTTCAGTTGTATGTTTGCCCATATATGATGTGAACAATTTGTCTTGTGGTGTGAAATTGCCAATCAAGATGTTTATTACATAAGTCGGAAACGACAGTTACATATGTGTCAATTTTCATACAAGGTGTTAAATTAGTTGGATACACCGGCTAGCGCGGTAATAAGTATAGGGGGAAATAAGTGAAAGTTGTGTTTTTATCGGTATCTGCGGAATTATTTGTATAGATGTAAGTCGTGAACAATTTTAGACAGTTTTAGACTGACCCCCTGTCATTACCATGTGCGATTGGGCTAACTCTGGTATACCGACATTCCCCTCTCCGCCCCTGTTGCGATACGCTTTTAACTGCTCTATTTTTGGGCTAATAAGTTTCACACACGTATAAATGCATTTAAGCGTAAACCAGTCGGTACAATTTAACTATTCATTTAGGTAATGTTAGTGTGTAATATATATAAATATACGTAGGTGAGAAAATAAAACTGCAGCCAAAGTTATAACCGTTTTCCGGGGTCTAAAGAGAATTAATGTCAGACGCCCTCTAAATATGAATAACACATGTTACCGCATCTATAGATCGTTTTACTGGATGTTGAAATGACACTTATGCCATATTATAGTCTTCCATTTTGTAACCTTATCCATTAAAGTCGAAAGAAACTTTTCTTAAATAAATACTTTTCGTTTACATTATCTTGTTATTGGGGTATTAAAAAGAACATAATTTTGACTTCCAGTAAAATATAACATGTATTTCTATATTTTTTTATATAATACATCACGCAGGTGCGTCTCGTTGTTAGTCAGTGAACAAAATGTAATTTTTTTAATATAATATAAATGCATTTGTATAAATAAATTTGTATCATATTTACGAAATATAGACATAGTATAATTATTGTGTCACTAAAATGTCAGTATAATATGATCAGAAGTACTATGACGTGGAAATTTATTTAATATATGATGCAGACGAAATCCGTCAATATGCAGAGAGACATGCCTTTGACAACAAATCTTTTTTTGGTGTTTGCAAAGAGTTGATCGTGTCTAAATTGATGGGCCAGTGATATATATTTACAATCCAATTTAGCTGCATCATTGGTGTTTCCGGCAAGGGATTTTCAGCCGATCACGCGAGCAGGTGTCCCCATAGTGCGAGAATTTGGTAATTAACACAATTCTAGAGTGATAGATAACAGAGGCATGTTTAATCTCTTGTATTTTGGTGAAATCGCGAGGCATTGACAACTTACGCAAATATTGGCCAGCACCAATTTTTTATCGGATTCTAATGCGGTAAGGCTATTGTCATTCCGATCCATCGAACTACTAGAATATTATCGTTTGTGAAGGTTTCCATAGTGCCCCGATCAGTTTTTTGAAATGAATTATTTCGAGTAACTATAACACTATTCAAACAAATTTCTCGTAGAGTATATATCAGTGTGTTCAAATCCTTTCTTGCTTAGGGTATCTAAAAATCAAAAGACGTAAATAGATTGTCGACAGTGACATCGTGACCTGCAGGCACATTGGACTTTTAAAGCAGACCGAGAACAACATCTCCACCTTGACACAAATAAGTTTCGTCCAGATCTGTACTGCTCCCACAATACGGTTCCGCATGTCCCAAGTACCAATCAGCGGAGGTAATACACCACATTTTGTAACCAAATCGAATTGGTTTCATTCAAATGAATTGTTTCGTACCATGACGACCGTAGTAAGGGATGATCGCCTCAACAATAATAAGGTGCTGCGCTAAGGGAACAATTTTTGAAGATGAATTGAGTGCATCGAATAAAGGACATACTTTGTAGTGTTTGTCATCAGTCATATATTCATGTTACTTACTAACTTACCTCAGGCCGATCGTGGCGCATGGACTTTGCAATTAACAGGTTATTAGTGTCAGACGACGTTGCCTAATACATACGTCCGTTTGGAACACGGTTATATCCAGATATCTGTAAAATGGAAAAAACGACAAGTAGTTCGTCCTTTTCAATGGTAAATTGAGAACCATGCTGCGTCGTGTAGAGTACAGATTGTTCTTGCATAGTTGCCAACGGATACGTAGAGTTTCGTTTTATTTCTTTTCGTCTTATCATTGCACTAAGTTAATCCGATGACTCAATCAGAATAAAAAACATAATTATATACCACCTCGCCTTTTGCAGTTGTTGCATTTGGTCTTATTATTGTTATTGGTCTTATTATTATTGATACGAAATGAAATAAGACGAAGTGAGATGATACCTTGTCAACAGTTCGTTACTAAGAAAAGCAGAAAACGCATCTAAAGAAGTATTTATTTCTGATCACATTCTGTCAAACTCTCCAAGATCTGTTGGCGCAATCGTTGGCAGAGATGTTTTGGGAAATGCTGACACGGATTCCTGATATTTCTTCCAATTACGAACAACCTTCCTTTTCTTAGGTGAAGGTTTCGAGGAGCATTCAGTTAGCCTTCTGTGACGACCTCAACTGCTGTATCACCTTCAGCACGATGCACAGAACATTCTGCTGATAACACCCGCCGTGGCAAATGTTCCACTAGACCCATAACCTCGTCGTCGCTGTGATCGAATCAAAATCAGTGTCGGAATCACCTCTTTCAGTAGGGGGGATAATAGTGTAGTACCTTCATGTTCTGAATCCGAATCGGCAGTTATCATGTCCAGTGCCTCCGACACAATATATTTGTAACAATATAAAGTAAAGCAATATATAAATAATGAAATCAAAACAGATCATAGAATATACATACCACATACTTATTCAACTTACAATACACAGTTAGATTTCAATATTCATACGAATCATGTACTACCTATATAATTATGTACCTTTTATTCTTATTCTAACTCATATTCTAAGATATACTCATAACATGCATATTATATAATTATATAGTCATGGATAGAATGCTTTACTTTATGTACATAGGGTTTACTGTCCATTTATATGATACCCTCAGAAAAACACATGGTTCTGAATATATGCCTTATAGCTCAGTAGCCTATAACGCTACAGGTCGAAGGTTCGAACCCCTGAAGCACATGGTTTGTTTGATATTTTGGGAAAATGATTTTTTTACTAAAATTATAATTTGCATAATAAGTAACTAAATAATAATTTGTCATGGCTAACTGGAGCATTGTCATCAAGCATTTTCTACTTGTCTCTCTACTTGCAGGGCTGTGTCGACGCATGAGACTTGTTGAGGTACAAAACAAGGATGGCAAGGTTCACCATTCTATTCCCTCACCCAATAATTTTTATTACTTTAATAAAAAAAAATTCAAAATTTCTAAAAATACTGTACAAAGGTAATTTCGGCCAAAGACGGAGCGACCTAACTGCTTGCTACGCCCCTGCTAAATTATATGACAAAAGTGACAATGAAAAAATTGAATTGATATTAAATTTTAAAAATAAAAATTATTTCGAATAATCTAGAATAAAACATTACTAACTAAAATTTGAGACAGTATAACATGAGATAACATGTATACGTCCTATATATCTATTTCAAAAATAATATAAAAATATATATTATACTATCATATTTAAATAGAAAGCAAATGGTCGAATCCACAATTTAATTCCGATTTTAATAATTAATGTTATTAAAAAGTGGTCTAAAAAAGAAAAGATAATGCTAATTTTTTCAATGACTGTTTGAATGGCTGTTCATCTAAGCATCTCTAATAATATTAAACGCGTGAAATATAAATCATTAAATAAACATAATAATCATAATGTATATCATTTAATTCTACAATACTTAAATCTGAACTTAAATCACTGCAAGAGAGATTTGTAATAGTACCAGTGGACAAAGCTTCTAATAATTTAGATTTTATTTGTAAACAATTATATATTAATATTCTCAAAAATGAACTTGGTCTGTCTAATAAAAAAAATACCAATTGGTAATTATATGTCAAATATCTCATAAGACTTCTAATGAGATTAATAAAGATTAAAATTTTGTTGTTGTAAAAACACATTTGGTCTTATTACAAAAGAAGACGTGAACATTCCATACCTTTATTGTATACTGCTAAGTTACATAACAGTCTTCATAAATCTACGTTTATCAGTGCGTGGCGCATCTAATGCAACTACTACTAATCTTGCTTCATATTTTTGTTTAGCACTTCAATGTATAAAAACTCATTTTAAAATATGTGCAATCTATTTATTCACGCAGTGGTTTCAACTACTATTGGACTGAGTATTGAAAATTCTTTAGAATGTGTAAAAAGAATTAAAGGCATTGCTGCTGTAAATATTACAATTTTTGATTTTAGCAATTTACACATCAACCTGCGTCTTAAAAATATGAACACTGATTTAACTAAACATAATTATTAAATTGTTCAATCATACCCAACAGTTATACATTGCAGACAATAAATTTAATACAAAGTCTATCTGGACTTCCATGCAGATATATTTATGTCAAAATATTTATATTTTTCTCAATTTGTAGCGTGGCCTATAAAACATAGCTCGCGAGAAAAACATTCCATTTTTGAGGCTTAGAATGCAGGGGAGAGCATGTCATTAATTAGTTGTCCATTAGATGTTCCCAAAAAATGTGTAGTTTTTACAGTGAACTGAACAAAATATTGGGGCTTTAAATATAACGCGCCTGTATTTATATTTATTTCTGATTGAAATTGAAACGTCGTATGTTTATATTCTAATAAAGAAATTATTTTTGTAAACTTTCTGTATTTTTTTTTGCGCGGCGATTTGCATTTTTCTCCAATTAAGAAAGCTGACTTGCACTCATTAAACATCTTAATAATCGATCAAAATTTATTAAAATTTATCAAGTTTTCAGAATTTAAGCACACCTACAATTCCATCAAAAATATGTTGATGGAAATGAAAATATACAGACAAATGAGGGCTTTTATTCATCAAACTCATATGAATATAAAGTTCAATAAAACTCATTATGCCTAACCATCACAATTT
Source organism: Coelogynopora nodosa (assembly GCA_034780555.1). Classification (NCBI taxonomy): domain Eukaryota; kingdom Metazoa; phylum Platyhelminthes; order Proseriata; family Coelogynoporidae; genus Coelogynopora; species Coelogynopora nodosa. The sequence goes on along the minus strand of JAUZND010064305.1, from coordinate 11,459 downwards.
CAGAACACCAAAAGGATTTACTAATTTTCAACTATTCATTCATTAGGTAATTTAAACCACTACAATATTTCACAATTAAATTGAAGAAATACCATTATACGGATTGTTACTTGTTTATTTAATTATTTTATTTTATGCAAAACAAAATAAAATAGTCATATAACTAACACTCCAAAATAGAAAAGATTAAAAACGTACATAAAAATGTACGTTTATGTGTGTAAGTAGAGAAATATTATAACTATATACTAAAGAGTTTTTCGGAATACATGCGCACATTTAGCTGTGTTTATTATATAGAGTCATTATAGCCTATGATATATAAGTTACTATACAGTTAATCAATTCTCACTGGGCAAAATAATAATGGTAATGTATGTTAAAGGTAATGTATTAAACAGAAATGAAGTAACCGTGCTCAGCTCTAATAGTATAACAAAGTATCAGAAATTTAATCACAAGTAAACCACACAATCTCTATTTTTCCACCCTCTAAACTCCACCCGCGAGGAGTGACACTTATAGGCACGAGACCTTGCCACATCCGTTTGGCACCACATTCTAGCTACACGGGCAGTTTCCTGTAGATTAATTTAAAATTCTTCCTTGCATTATGGTAGCAGCCCAAAAACATGCATTTTTCTCTTTTCAGAGAGTAACTTAGCCGAGAATACAGAGAGAATATATTCATTGATTTTTAGTTAGGCCTATGATTTTACGTGACTGTTTGAGTAATGCAAGATATAGGGTGAGTATATAAAATAGTAGCCTACGACAAACCTTTTGTGATCGAATTTTAATAATTTCTTTAAATAACTCCCGGTGCTGATACTGTGTAATATTTATTATATTGATTGTTTCGCCTATGAAAACCAAATTAATTAAAATTGGAATGATTTCAATTCAGAGTAGGCATATATAGGAGCACAGAACTATATATAGAATAGTATTTTTTATAAATATTGAAACTTTAATTTATTTAGTGTAATATTAGCAACAGATTTATACCATGTTTGCTTTTCTAAATTTAGTTTTACCTAATGTAAAATGTCCAGATTCTAATGTTTTATGGTGCTTCGAAAAACGTATTTTTCATATGTTATGGAGTTCGTATTAAATAATGACTTTAATTATAGAGTGTTGACTTTCATGCAAAGACAATGTTTAAAGTTTCAGAAAAGTATTTCTAATCGTTTGAATCTTATATAAAAACTATTAGTTATAAGCCTGAAAAAAGTGTAACAGAATGTAATTATGTGTAACAAAAATATAACAAACATATAACAAGTATAATTTCTTATATTTTATATAGAAAAGGGCTATTTATGATGGACCATTTTGGTAATAATCATTTGGAACAAATATTACATAGAATCACATTAAAAGAATATATAATTGCGACAAAAGTATATGTGTGATAATATTTATTATTATTTTTGGTTCATTATTTTTTAGAGGTCTTATAATTATAACAAAATAAGTATCCACATTCAAAATAATATCACTTTTGACTTCTGAACATTATGTAACATTTGTGTAGAAATTTAATTAAATTTGCTGATCCCATTTTTTTTATAGTTTAAGGTTTTCTTTTTTTTAAATTGCAGTATTTGTTTATTTCATAGTAAAATCGATTTGTCATTGTTTATGTATATAGGATAACATTCGGCATATTTCATAACACACATAGGCTAGTAATATAAATCATACATTTTATTAGTAATTTTTTTCTGTGTATTATGAATTATAGATTTCATTTCTGTGTGTTATGCGGTTAATTCGGAAATAATTCATATAAAATTTTCAGCTATGCGTTATCAATATAAATTAGGAAAATAATTAGAAATTTCGTGCAAAAAATGATTACCAACAGTAAAGTTGAAAATTCATTAAGGGAGGCAGAAAGAAATATGAAAGTTATTTTTAATTTAACCAAACAAATTTTAATAAAATTTATAGGATCAAAATTACAAAATAATAATTAATACTATTTTAATACTATTAACCATATATCGGATTTGTTTTATAACTTATACTGAAGTATGATTCAATCATTTATAACTCACTAAAATTAATGTAGGCTATATTAATATTTTATTCTTTATAACGAATCAACTTTGATTAAATTTATAAAATCCAGTTTAATCCAGAAATTTGAATGTATTGTAATAATCAATACCGTAAATTTTATTCGCATGATTTGTAAAAATAATACTAACAAAATTAAAGATATTATATATTAGAAATAAGAAATAAACGACTTTGATTTTTCTTAAAATCAATTAGTATAATATTAATAGTTAAATTAAGAGTTTCGTTTTTAATTTCTGTTTAACAGATAATTTACAAAAATTTATAAAGATATAAATATATCGAACAACTTTTAATCGATCTGTATGAACAACCTTCAAACTATTAAATTAATAAATAAACGACAAATAATTTTGAATAAAACAAAAATCTTATTATTAAGAGTAACATTTACGGTTTCGCTTTATTGGTTTTACCACAAAACACTAAATCATTCATGTATACTTTAAACATGCCAAAGTAGTTCGTACAGAATTAAAATTATGTAACATTAACAAATATACCATTTAAAATATTTTAAAAATATTTAACTATTAATTATTATCTTTTATTTTCATATATTTACTAATAAGTTAGTATAAGGTATTGATTTAGATAATAAGTGATGTGGTGAGCAAAGTACAAATACTATCACATATAAGTTCGTAGATTATAGTAATTATATAATTATATAATTATACAATTATACAATTATATAATTATATAATTATTGTAATATAGTTAGTATTTCCAATTAATTAAAATGTTTGACAAATACGGCGTTCACATTTGGATTTTCAAAAGCTGATTTAGACATTAAAAGTTGTACTGAAAAAACGACAGGTGTTTCAATTTTAAAATAGATATCTTGCTGTAATTCTGTGGGTTTTATTGTCGATATGTAAGATCATTAAAAATTATAATGTTTCTTCTTACATAATAAAAAATAAGAAATACTTCTGTAGAGCGGATCCAATAGTAGGACAATATGTTAACTTATATAAAATTTTAAAAAAACACTAATACTATACGACCGTGTTTTGGTTTTATTTATATTAAAATAAAACCTGTTTCAAATAAAAGTGCAATTATACTATGTAGTTGTTTGACATCACAAAATGTGATTAATGAATTAATTAACTATTTTTATATTTACATTATAATATTAAGGAATAATGATATAATCAATTTTAATTAAATTAATTTCATTTTAAATAAATTAAAATAATTAAATATTTAAATTATGATTTGAAATAATATTATTTCAATCAATATTGAACTATTAATTACATTTTATAATTTTGATAAACTATATAATAATTGTAATTTCAGTTGAATCTATTGTTAATAAAACCCAAACCATAGTCGTATATTATTATATATATTTTTAATACAAAATCTTATATCGATAATAATATATATAATGTTCCACTAATTCGTACTCTATTAAAAAAATTAATAATACTACTACTACTAATTAAACTACTAATACCACTACTTTCCAGTATAATCTGTGAATACTCGTTTTAATTTTAATTTTTTTAGAAAGAATTCCTAATTGGTTAAATATATTTATAATATTTTGTAATAAAGTCAATAAGGCGAAACCATCAAATTAAACATTAATAATATACCATTTTTTAGTGAAATTTATTTTTCTTCGAATTATATTTTTGTTATTCTTACTACAGTCCAGTATAATCTGCGAATGCGCTTATATATATATAGTTTGTAGCACCGGATCTTTATATTTTTAAAAGCTGGGGTCAAATCCAGAGTCACGGTTGTTTTAGAGAGTTGAACCGAAAAAACTAGTAAAAAAATAATCCAATCAAAAAGTTTACCACCAAGTCAAAAAAAGAAGGCCACATGGAAGAAGCCTGAGGGCCGCGGTTGAGAATCAGTCTCAAAGAGTATTTTCATTGTTTAAAAAAACTTTATTTGTTTATCTAAATTCCTATAAAGCTCTGTCCAGCTCACCGTGTTCGTAAATAATAAATATTAATATAATTCATAAATATGTTATACTTATTGAATAGCTTTCTGAAAAATATTATAAATATTTACGAGTGAAGCGAGAAAAATTATATAAATATTAAGGAATTTTAGAATAGTATTCAATACTTTATATTTTTTATAAGTTAAATTGAAATAATGATTATTCAACAGATAATTATATATCCAACAACAGTCAATGACGTCTAGGAATGTAAACATGTAAGAATGTAAACCACGCATTGGGATCAATATATTTTCCTACTTAATAAAAGTTGATTCTTTATTATGAAAACTTTCCATATTCAAAGCATTATTAATTAACAGTCAATTCTTGAAATAAATAATTATATGTCTGTGTTTTCGGGTTTCTCCAATTATATATTATTTTCATTTTATTGGAAGAAAATGTTTTGTCCAATGAGATTTTAGTTTCAGTATTTCTCTTCAGTTATTTTAGATTCTATATTTCTCTCATGAAAATTGTTTTAGTAATCAAACTTTTCGCATCTGTCACAAATTTTCACACTTGAATTAAATAAAGGATTGCGTATACTTATTATAATCTATCAATCTTAAATGAAAACAGTATTGTGAAATGTTCAACACAGGTTAAAGAGTACTGGACTCTAATTTACTAAAATATTTGTATGAAACATCGACACCTTTTATAGTGAGAGCTTCAAAACTGTGAATATTTAAATACATTTCCTAAACGATTTATACGTTTTGAGGCATTTAAAAACTATGCGGCAAAATCGTTGTACCCATCCTTTGTGGATTTTTATTACAATCGGTATATTTTATCAGTTATTATGGCCAGTGGACATGCTTTTAGCGCAAAATGTGAACAGTCAACCATCAAATACGGTCCAGGAAATTCCTAGTTCATCATGCTATAATTCTGGAGGTCAAGCAATACAGTGCATGCCACCTTTTACGAATATTGTTGAAGGAATCGAGCCTGTTGCCTCAAGTACATGTGGTAGTCCGCCTAAAGAGATTTGCCGAAGTTGGGTTGGTAACGATGGCCAAGTTCAACGTACTTGTAACTATTGTGACAAAGAAAATGATCGAAAATCTCACCCTGTTAAACTCCTTACGGACCGACATATTTCAAGCAACCAAACTTGTTGGATTTCAGGTCCAGTTTCTGCCACAAGAGACTCCGTGGTTAACATCACCGTTTCATTAAACAAACGGTTTGAAGTATATTATATTTCACTGGAGCCATGTGGCACTATTCCGGATTCAATTGCCATCTACAAGAGTTCCGATTTTGGAAAAACTTGGCGACCTTGGCAGTACTTTTCAACGGATTGCTATCGAGCCTTCCAGTTGCCAACAAGTAATGAGCATGACTCGCAGATAACCGCAGCCAATCTTCAGGAGGTACTATGCGTCGCTTTGAAATCCAAAAATCACGGTAGTGGCAACGTAGGACGTTCATCTTCGGAAAAAACAATCGCATTTAGCACGACAATGGGGCGCCCTGCAACACAGCCATGGAGCCCGGCACTAATTGACTGGATGAGTATGACCGACGTCAGAATCAGTCTGATGCGCTTTCCTAAGCGCCGTGATAGTCGATCGTACGACCTACCGAGTTATCTGGCACCGAATAACTTATACAGGTCGCGGGACATGCCACAGAGTGATCTACCGAATAACATGCAAACAGGATCTGAGATTGACGAGCCAGTTTACTTTGCATTTTCAGACTTGGCACTGGGCGGTCAGTGTAAATGTAACGGTCACGCAAGCCAATGCGTTAAACATGCACAGACTGGTCGGCTCACCTGCAACTGTCAACACAACACGGAAGGTGCCGACTGCGAGCGCTGTAAACAGACGTTTTATGATCGACCCTGGGCGCGGGCCAATATCAACACTGGCAATGAGTGTAAAAGTAAGAGGCCATACATTGTTTGACATTTTGTACAAAACTCCAATGAATTTAATTTTTTTATTAATATATGTGGTTTAAACTTTTCATATGCAAAAATTAAATATAAGCCATTCATGTGTATTTAAATTTATAATAATTATACTTGATTTTAATTTTCCACACAACAAAATTATTTAAAAAACATAATTTATAGTGATTCTTTGTTGATGATTATATTTGGTTAAGAATTTTCATACACTTTAATTAACGAAAATAATTATATATAATAATTTATTAAGTTCGCATATTTCCTATTTAAAATCTTGAAAATTGAAAAATACTTTAATAGTATCTAAATTTGTTTTATAGAAAACAAAAATACTATACATGTATATTAGTTTAACATATTTAATGTCATTTCATTTATGCAGATACATATTTTAAAATTATCAACAGAGACCGCGCAGCTATATTTATATGGGGTGGCGAGATTTAAAAAAGGCACTACCTATAGGATCGTTTGGTATACACGTGTATATTCCCGTAGTAGCAATTCTTATAACAAAAATGTGGTTATTTATACAGCATACTTCAAGGGGAAAATCAAAGATCATAGAAATATGTTCAGTTAGCAACTATAACCGAAAAGATTTTTTCGATTGTCCTTAACGGAGACAAAATGAGATGCAATTTTTTGGTATGGAAATCGCCTCCATTCTTTCTTTGTGGCAATGCAAAATAACCAAGTTTTGAATATCTGCTGTGGTGCTTTACTTCTCAACCAAGTTTTTAGACGTCGATGCTATCGGAACGGTTCGTTCACTATAGTAGCAGACATTGCAGGGTCTACTAAAATGAGTTTGTACAGAGCTAGGCTTACAACTTAATTGATCAAGTCTCGTTGGTTGTGTGGTAGTTTTTTCTGCACACGAATAATGTCCACAGATCTACATTTTTTCTTTAAGAAAGTCCGAAAGATATCTATTTGTGCTTCGAAGCATCTGAGGTCGACATCGTCAATGTAATTCGAAATCACAAATTCTAATTCCGAATTGATGTTTTCTTTTGACAGAGATTTCAACAGCAGTGTCTCCAACTTGTCATAAGCCCTGGCGCTAGCTTGTTGGAATTGCTTTTCAATAGTGTTGATCTTTAAGTCAAGTGCTTCGAAGTATTTTGACGATAATGGTAAGTAGGTGTTTCTGGAAACAATCCGACACCTTCTCCGACCTCAATCTTTCGAGGCGCCGATTTTCTTCGTTCGAGGTAGGTGTTCTGGAGAAATGAAAGGATGCTTCTCGCGTTTTAAATTAACGACGGAGAAGAAATGCTACAACCAGGCTGTCTCTTTCTTTCTCTATAACACTCGCACAAATGTATTATTCACCCAGCTGATGCAGATCGTCTCAGCGGAAAAAGACTTCCATAGTTTAAGCTTATTAAAAATAAACCTTGTTGTTTATTTTATTAAACTCTGCATCTTTTAAACTACCAGAAATGTTATTTTAAAAAGACACACTTATTTATACAAAAATTGGGTGGGCGACCGCCCCCCCTGCCCTGCCCTGCCCTGCCCTGCCCCCAGTTGCGCGGTCCATGATCAAATTAAAGCTTTCAGGAAGTAGCTAATATTTTAATTGGGAATATTTTGGGGAAATATTACAATCATTGCATTATTATGCTTTACTTTAGGGATATCCATAGTTAATTAATATATTTTATTTATCATGAACCTATTGGTTTCCAAATCAAATGTGGATATTCATTAAAAAATATGACATAGAATGGTAATAAAATCGTGCGGACAGGCGTCATCCAGTTTTTAATTAGGCATACTTTAATGATGCGATAAAAAATAGAAGCGTAGAATAATCGAATAAAGATGCGATAAAATAACCATTTTTTTTAAATAATAAAAAAACAAATCAATGTTTTGTATTGTATTGTTTATCATGCTAACTGCTTATTCAAATATAACTATTAAAAGTTTGGAAATTAGTTTGTAAAATTATTCAATATAATTAAAATCGAAACAATGAAGGGTAATAAATCTCACATGTGATTTTTAAAGCGTTTGATTTGTAACAATCAGCTTGATTTCAAACAATTTTGACAGATACAAACATGAAAAATGGCTAAATGTGTACGTCTAAAACATTATGAAATGAAATTTGAGATAATTTCGCTTACAAAAAAAGAGTTAGTTGTAAAACTATTTTATTTGTCTATTTCCAAATAACTAATTACAAATAAACTTTTTTATTTATTACATTTTAAAATATATTTAAAGATCAATAAAAGAAGTTTATTTTTAACGATGGATTAATAATTACACAAATGATCGCTGAGCAAAAAAAAGAAATGATAAGGGTTTTTAAAGAATATTTGTTATAATAGTTTACATTTTCATTGCAAGAAATTTTGTGGCGTAAAATATATCAGCCAATTTTTCAACTAATTAAAACAGTGCAATAAATGTTTAATGCTTTATATCGTACTAAAAAGTCATATTCAGATTACGACGATACAGTGTTTCTTTAAATTACCAGTATAATTTCCTCTTTAGTATGAATGTCACAATTAATGAAAACAATTAATATTTAATAATTAACAATTAACAAATTAAAACATAATTAATAAAACATGAAAAGTCACAAATTACAGGCATTAATAAAATTAGCCAGTTAGTAAATAATAGTTTATATTTAAATGTACATCTAAGTACCTATGCTTTTTTTGCTTAAAATGGGAACAGTTCTATTTGTAAATGTGGAAAAAATGTAAACCCTATATGTTAGTAATATTATGCACTTTAACATAGTACCTATGCTTGTTATCATAATAATACCCCTGTTCACTGTGCAACTGAAAATAATTAATTAATCTGCATTCATATTTTATGTATGTTCAGTAATGCCGTAAACATTATTTATAAATTCTGATATGTTGTTGCGCAAGAGAAAAATGAAATGTCTAATTCATTTTATTAAAACAATATATATATTAACTAAAATAAATAAAATTTTGACTTGAAAGGTTAGAAAAAGAAAAGAAAAATGTTACGTTTTTAAATTTTAATAAAAATCAATGTGTAGGTAGCCTATAAAAAATAACAAAGTGAACTTAAAAGAAACAATTTATACTTATTAATAATATATGCAGAAATATAAAAGGTAGCGAAATTTAAAAATATATTTTTTAGATAATTTATAACTATATATATAGCAACTAAATAATTTCATGGCATATTATATAGGCTATACTTAACGTTTATGTTAATCAAGCATTTGATGTGTAAGTAACACCTTGTTTAACACAAAGTTAGTTAATAGTATGATTCTGCAACAAAATCTGCTTTATTAATAGATCAGTATCAAATGTAAAAATAACAAAATAATGACTCTAATTTTACATGTGTGTCTACGAGCCTGTCTATATATTTATAATATTTATCAAAAAAATTATAATCTTTATTATAGAACAAATTAAACCGCCATTTACATCAACATGTAACTGTATGTAAATAATTATATCGATGATTGGACTTATCAACACTTTTTAACATTTATGAACACGAAACACAAAATAATGGATGTTACTCATAAATTGTAGTAAATTTATATCCAAATGTATAAGTAAAGAAAGTTCTGTTGTAAATGTATCAATTAATGAGGACATAATTAATTGTTTTAAAATATTTTATTGCTTTTAAATATTTTTCTAAAATATGAAGTGTGTGTGACTTAAAACCGGAGGAATAAATAACTGATTTTAAAGGTCGGCATTAAAACAAGTCACAAAGATAAACACACAATTTTAATTTAAATAATGAAATAATTACTTAAAATTTGTTATAATTCATTTATTGGTATATTTCAGAATTAACTAAATGTAGCCTATACGTAAAATTTGTTTTTATAAATTAATTTGCTTATTTTAAAATCCATTTTGTTTATTTTAAATACTTTAGCATTGATGACCTTGAAAAATAGATTAAATTTCCTTAGGATTTGCCCTACGGTTTTTCCTCCAGATTTAAGTTACAACCTATCAAAAAATCTTTTAAATTAATGAAAATAATATGCCGAAAATGTGTAACAATTTTTGCCACAATTGATTAATGACGATAAAATGAAAAACTCTAAAAAAACTTCATAAATAATTTTTGAAATGTCAAATATATAATTGGTGGACAATATTTTTGGTTACATGTCATCGCAAACAATGAGAATTCCACCTGTCATAACATTATTAATAAAAATGAGTAATTTAAGCTTGACATTTATTTTTTATAGAACGCCTAAATTTATCAAAAAGAACGAATAATTTTTTGTATTAATAATTTCATCTATAATAACAGCTTTTATAATATATAGAGATGTTTTATAACTACAAAAATTATTGTAATTCTAAACTAAATTTTCCAATTATTCAATTTGTCTAGATTTTCAACTAAATTAAGTAAGTGATTCGTTTCGTTTCAATAGAAATCCATTATAAAATGTAGGATTTGCTTAATCATTTAAATTAACAATTTTTTAATTTAAAACCTATTTAAATTCAGACAAAAGTAAAACGAAAACGAAAACGAAATTATAAATTTTTATCAGACAAGAAGCCTATATAATGCAACGATCCATTATTATAGGTGATACTTAATTATTGTGAAGGCGGAATATTAAGTTTACAAATTGAGCTTCCTTGTTATATTGGCGCTATGTAATATATTTTTTAATTTTTTAACCATACTTAATAATTTGAGATAAATTGCATTTACATTGTTTCTTTCGCCGAAGCGATAAATCTTCAGGATTCGTTACAGTGTGACAATTATTGTTAAATTTGACTAAATAAATCACTGTTTGCCATTAGCCATTGGCAACATCTCTGTATTTTTCAAAAGTTAGATTTAACTTAAAATGTTCTTTTGCTAACATGCAGTTGAATAAGAAAAGTTATATTCAGTTCAAATATAACTTATAAATCTCTTGAGATTCATAAAATATCCACAATTAGCTACTCCATACTAGTTAAAAGCCAGTCTTTTGAACTCTTAGACAGTTATATAGAATGTATAACATTTTTAATATCCACAAAGAAGGCTTATTTTTATGTGTAGTATATAGTAAGAACTATAACTACGTGTAATATTTAAATTAAGAAAACTGGTTATTGCTGTAATGTTAGTTGGCACAGGGGATTTGAATTTAGAGTTCCCAATATCTGAAATACCTACAATAAATAATGGTAAGTTTTTTCAGTAATGATTAATGATCAAAATTAGTTGTAACAATAAGAAAAATATTTTAAATATGAAAATATATTTGTTATTTCAATATAGAAGAAAACCTTTATATTTTTAATTTTTTAACGTATATTTTGGCATAAAATACAAATATAAAAATTATACAAATATTAAAAAATTTATTTATTTATATATTTATATATTTATATATTTATATATTTATATATTTATATATTTATATATTTATATATTTATATATTT